>JBAMHW010000012.1:8663209-8681100 GCA_037177495.1 Rhadinocentrus ornatus
TAGATAGATAGATAGATAGATAGATAGATAGATAGATAGATAGATAGATAGATAGATAGATAGATAGATAGAAAACATCACTCCTTCAGACCAACAATAACACTTTCGAGTCACAGTTCTATCCTCGAATGAAACGTATTTTACGTTTAATTCGTCACATGAGGGAGCAAGGCAACAACAGCAAAATAATTTCTGCTTGAGATAAATTTACCGTGGCTGTGGGTCACTTTACCTTAGCTCATCCAGTGAAAGATTGTGGAACCTCAGTCGAAGAGAAGTGCTTTGGGTTTCTATAAAATAAGTAAAACGCTACCTTAGCGAAATACTCAACTGTGCTAGATAAATAATACTCAAATGTTAGCTAGCTTACCAGATGTTCGTTGTGTTTGTGTTTTACCTTTCGATGAATGATCGTTACGTGAAACATCATAACTATCGTCAATAAGTAGTCCGAAACTCTGAAATTCGGAAGGCTGAAACCCCGATGACATCTCCCTTCACACCAGTAAAAAATGTTGAAATGTCTAGCAGCAAGCAATAATTAGCCGCCAAACTGAAAGTTTCATTACCATGGAAACAGCATCCGTAGCTAATTCGGCTAATTCTAGGCTAGCATTCATTCCGTAAAAATTGGGTTGCACTTTGAAGGTAATTTGTTAACGTTTCAGGCTGACAACATAGATGATAGATCAAGAAACGCTCGGTTCAGTTTGTAAATTTGCTGTAAAACAACGTTAGCGCCAACATTTTGAAATACTACGACAACTTCTGCTACGGTTATTATGATGCAGGCACGCTACTTTTCCAGTGGTGCATGATGGTTAACGTAGTTTGCAAGCTGCTTAGTTACAGCTTGTTTATGGGCGTCGCTTCATGGTAGGGACTCGAACATTTTTTTCCCCTTTTAACCATGTCGCCTGTCGTTGTAATCGAAACGAAGACATGAATAAGTGAATTTTGCAATGCAACTGTAGAGTAGTTATCACCCTGCACGTCGGCGTGTTTAAGACAAGGTAACGCGACTATTTTTTTTCTTAAGCAAGCTAGTTAAGTTAGCTACCACTGCCATTATTTACGAGTCCTCCTTAATACTGTTTAAAATGTTTTAAATTGTTATCCATCCAGATCAATGTAATTATTTTTAAGAGATTAAATAGTTTGTGTGGTGATAAATTCAGCCTGATTTCTGATGTTTAATAATGTCCTTTTGGGGATTGGTTGTGTGACCCAGTTTCTGTCTCCCTGTTGACAACAAGCCTAACTTCTCCCTATAGTGTTAACGTCCGCTTTTCTTCTTCAACCTTTTTAAACATGCAAACATCCAATTTATCAGTTTATTATGATTTACCAACAGGGCGTTTTTTGTTTTGTTATAAGTTGGTGGAAGGTTGTTCAGTACGCCGACACCTGACACCCAGGAGGTGTGGTTTAGGATACATTTAAATACTCTCTTATCCTCAGCCTATAGGGAATCATTACTATGAAGATTTTCTTGGTTTTCAATGTTTCATCTTTGAATATGTTATTCTTCAGGATGAAGGATCTCCAATGCGTTGACAGCTTGCTCTTGAAAGAACTAAAGTCATGTTGTGCAAAAGAGTACAACTTTCTTCCCAAGGAGACTGGCTTGAAGGTGATGGAGTCAACTTCAACAGAGGTGACAAGCTTTTTATATTTCTGCATCTGTGTGCAGGCATATGGGCTTGCTACAGTGTATACCGTTTCTATCTATGCCCTTCTAATATAAAATGGTAAACTTTTTTTTAGAGTCACAGCAGAGTGTCTGCAAAATGCAGAGACAGCAGAGTGGAAGAACTGTGGGGCCTGACCAGTTTCTTTGGCTACAGCACTCAAACTTTTGTTCAAGCTGTTAATTTGCTTGATAGATTTCTCACTGTTATGAAGGTAAGAAATAAAAGTGTTGTAGTTTTTAACCCTTGTCCAGAGCTTTTCCTGGTTCATATTACACACCTGTTTCAACATCTTCAGCTGTTTCGGAGCTCTGAATGCAAACCGAGATCTGTATTAGAAAGCCAGTCAGATTCTGTATTGATACTTTTAAAAGTGATCCATGGGCTTGCACTGACATGTACATATCACATGCTCCCAGTGTATGAACTGGTACGACCTCACAAGGCCTTTTAACATGTGTGTGTTAGTTGTTCCAAAGTGCAGAAGTTAAGCCTTTGGTGAGACACTATGCTAAGCATTTATGCAAAGACAGTCTGCCTGAGGACCTAAGAGCAGCTGGACGTGTTAAAATCTTCAAACCTACCTCCTCAGTCTAACATCTAATTTAGATAGACATTACTTGATTTATTTCTTGTATGCAGTTCAATTAAAATCTGGATTTTTAAAAAAAAATTTTTTTTTGTCTTTTGAAACAATTTTAAGTCATTTTTTAATATAGTTTTCACTTCACCCCCCTCCAGTCTGCACTTGTTCTGTCTTTAAATCTGCTCATCAGTAATCTATGATGCATGCCTACTTATGTTAAATATGTTGTACCACTAAAATAATTGATCAGTGGTAGAATTTATCATAAATCATGGGATTTATTTCTGGGATTGTGACAGGTGCAGCCCAAACATGTGCCCTGCATTGGAGTGTGCTGTCTTCACATCGCTGCCAAAATGGTTGAGGAAGAGAGTACTATCTCACCCTCTCATGAACTAATTCGCATCAGCCAAAGCAAGTTCACTGTGTCAGACCTGTCCCGCATGGAGAAGATAATTTCTGAGAAACTCTCCGTGGAGTCCAAGGCAGTGACAGCCCTCACCTTTCTACACCTCTACTACTCGGCCATCACCTCCATGTCTGCTGGAAGGTACACAATTTTTTTTTCTTTTACATGTTTCTTTTTGATGAGACTTTGCCTTAGTTTACACAGAGCTGGTCAAGTAGATTCTACTTTATGAGGTCTGTTTTGGCGGATCACATTAGGATCCATCTATATTCCTCTATATTTGAAGGGAGGAGATCCCAAGCATTGGGAGACTGGAAGCCAAGCTAAAAGCCTGTTTATGCCGGCTTGTTTTCTCTAAAGCAAAAGTAAGAATTGTTCTCAGGTGACAATTTGTCAACATAGCAGCATGCATTGTGAATCTTGGAACTAAGTGTCCCACTTCTCTTTCCGTCTTTACAGCCATCAGTGTTGGCACTGTCCCTCATTGCTCAAGAGTTTGAAACCCTCCAGTCAGCCACATACTTGAAGACCGTCCAGCAATTCCAAAGGCATCTAAAGGTATGTTTTGTTCGAAGAGACAGTCTTCAGACTGAGAGAAGTCCTAAATCTTTATTTGGGATAATATTTTTTCCTCACCTTGGACTTTAGGACTAGACTGGCATTGGGCACCTAATTCAGAAATTGTTCTTTTGAACAGAATTTTCAAATGTATTGAAATGCTCGCTCTGCCTAGCCTGATGTGCATGTAAGACCTGTAAAAGAAAGAACAGTCGACTTGTTGCTGAGCACGTATTTCAGCTTATTTCTGGTGCAGCCTCTTAGATGTTTACTGTTTGTTGTCTTCACAGATCGGTGACAGTGAGCTGCTCTACTGGAATGAACTTGTGGCCAAGTGCATGGCCGAGTACTGCTCCAGTGAATGCAACAAACCAGACAACAAAAAGCTTGTTTGGATCTTGTCCAGAAGAACAGCACAGGGTCTTCAGAACAGTCACTTCAGCGTACCTGGTCTGCCAACTATTCCTGAGATGAGCTGGGATGAGAGTGAGAGGTTAATAGTCCAGTTTTTCTTCTTCCTTCATGCTGCTTTTCTTTTGACTGAATTAAATGTGTACTGTACGCTCACCCTCCCTCTTCTATATAATTCAACATGACTACCAATTGGAGAGCAGAGATGCATCAATCCTGCCTTGAATGTGCAGTGTGGAAAGGGTTCTGATCATAAAAATGAAATGGTCCAATTATTTTGCTCCTTTGCAGTTTACTCTGTGCTGTTTTCAGTTGAAAATCGAGCGCCACTGGCCTTGCTGCGCTGCCTTCTGCTGCAGACTGCTCCCACAGTTCCAACCGCTTTGGTTTAATTCAACTCCAGATGCAAACACTTCTCAAGTTATGGGCTGGACACGCGGGAGGCAAAGTTGCTCCTTCTCCATTAATTTTTTATGGAACTTGCGCGATGAGGCAGAAATCGCTGCCCCCCTCCAGCCATGCAACTTGCAAGCTTCGTGCATGTGAAATGTTGCGCTTGTTCATGTAGACGTGCACACGGGGGCTTACCACGCGACACAAGGAAATAGAAAAATTTTCCATTTTTGTGAGTCGTGACTAAATAATCCACCAGCTCCAAAAGACAGAGAGAGATAAAAAACGTTATAAAGCAAACATAACTTTTTCTCTCGCCAAAGACCAGCGCTCAGTTAACTCAGTGAACAACCCGGGATTTAAGAAACTCATCAACACTTTAGACAAACAGTGTCATTGCCATATCGTCACTATTTTAATCACGTGTCTCTACCTGTCCTGTATGATGAGTGTCATGAGGGTGTTGAGAAGGACGTGGCTACAGTCCAATGTTTTGCCAACCATACAGACCTGTGGTCAAGTCGCACCATAGAGCCGAATATGACGTGGATTTCAATGTGAAAACGAAATGTCTCCAGTCTCATTTATTCCAGATCACACTGGGCAGAACATAGCTGCTGGTCTCAGACATATCTTATTCGTAGTGTTGAATGCAGCTCTGTCCTTTCCACCGCGCGATATGCCCAATTTGCACAAAATAAAAGTGGCTGTTGCACTGCCTTTGTTGTCCAGTTTAAAATATCTCCAAACTGCAGACATTTTCGCTGTATAAATGTGACACAATTGCCCTTCGTTAGCTACTAATATGTTGTCTGAATTCCCCGCGTGCCGTAAATTGTGTGACGTTACGGTGTTGTTTCCGTTTTTGCAGCAATTAAAATGCTTGTTGATTCATAAGATAAGTCCGATTCTTTCCACCCGATTCCGATCATTTGAAAATGGCGTGATCGGCCCCGATTTCCGATCACGTGATCAGATTGGGACATCTCTAATAATAATCGTGATTATCATTTTTCCCATAATCGAGCAGCCCTAACAGAAAACAAATAGTACAAGTATTTTGCAATTGTGTTCTTGGGTGTCATCTCACAATAGCTCCATTAATAAGTGGAAAGGGAGAGCCAGGAGACCAGGAACATTTAATTCCTGGTCAGCAGCCTATTTAGATCAGTTTACAATAAAACAATAAAAGAAGGAGCTTTTGGTTTTGTATGACAGTTCTTAATCTTAAGTATGTGGGAAATATAGCACATTCCAGCTTCCTTTAAAGCCTTTCTTTTCAGTTCTTTAAAAGAAATTAGTCATCTTAAGTTGTTATTTAGTCTCCAGTTACCACTTAATGATTTGATAAATGGAGCCAGTGCTGGGTTTGAAATTATGATGATAATTGTTGTATTAATGCCCCCATTTTCTCTGGCAGTGAGGACTTCTTTGAGGACTTGAGCTGCGGAGAAGGCAGTCCGTGTGGCTCGTTAGGAAGCGATGGTGAAGGGGCCTTCTTTCCGTCCACGTTTCTCGACCATGGACAGTAAATAACTCTTAGTTGTGTACTATTAAAAATTTTTTACCTCTGAAGAGTAACTGATTTTTAAGGTGTTAGACGTGTGATATATATATATAAATATCCACCTGAAACATTGCTGGGATGGGCTCCAGCTTACCCTGCGACCCATAATGGAATAAGCGGTACAGATAATGACTGACTGACATATATATATATCTCGTAAAAAAGTCGTATGCAAAGTAATGTATATTTTATCACAAAGTTCCTGTGTTAATTCAGTTTACTGTCTGTGTATGTAATAGGAAAAATTAGACATATCTTGATGCATAAAAGAAAATTGCAATACTTTGGCAGCTTGATGGTGATACATATGAATTTTTGTCTTTTTTTTTTTTCAAGTTTGTCTCTTTGTATTTGTCTTCATATTTGACACATTCCAGGAAAAATAGCAAAGAACTTTATGATGCCAACTATGTTGTACATTCAGTGTTAAATACCAGCTAACATACTTGCATATCACTGATATTTTTTACAACAGTTTTTATACTCAACACCTAGGCAGTATTCTTCTAATGCATGTTTGTATAGTCCTATGTGCTATATATAACAATATAGTGAGATAATAAACTGTAAATGCACAAAAATGTTTAAATATGTCATTATGAATGCATGTAATGTTTACAAGATAAGCTTACTGTAAAAAAAATGTAAATAAAATTCTTAAATGTTGTGTGATGCAGCATATTATTAAAATATGTGGAATATGGTGCAAAGATGGAAATAACACAACTTCTTTGTTGTGGTTCAGGTTATTACAGTTATTCTCTATTTAGATTATAAACCCAGTACAGTGAATGTTTAATTATTACTTTGCACAAGGGTTCTAAATTATGGGAGGGCGCAAGTTGAGGGAATTTCACTGCCTGCTCCTGTGATGATTCCTCGTAATCTATTTTTTTCTTATTCATTTTTATTATGGACTCATAGCTGCAGAGAAAACCCTGCATCAGTGTGTGTGTTTTGGGGGAGGGGGGGCGTGGTAGTGATGCTGAGGCTGCTGCTGGTGGACGGGGCTCGCCGTGTTGCCGTGGATGTGTTGACACGCATTTCTGCTCCATCTTCTTGATTAAACCGGCAGGAGGAGGAATGAGAGCGGACCGAGCCGCGGCATCTTCACCATGCAACCATCGGCCGTCCATTTTACACGATTATATGAGCCGATGAGCACCCGTATGTCCGGTCAAAGCGGTCCCGACCATGACAACGTAAGACAACGCCTCTCTGCAGCTATACACAGGGAATGAAAACGCTTCCAAGATGGTCCGCATCGCCAAGGCCCTGGGTTTGATTATTCTGTGCGTCGTTGTGCTCATCCTGTCGCTCATCAGTTATGTATCTCTGAGAAAAGACAGCTTCGGCTCCTCTAAATATTACATGGGGGGGCCGCGGATTATGTTTCATGCAGGCTTTCGGTGAGTACTATTTTGTTTTGCAGATTTTAGGCACTTGATGAAATGCAGATGGGGGTTAGTGTGATCGTAAACAGAGCAGAGTGGCCTTGTGTGGACCAATTCAGCTTAACACAATTTCTATAATGTACTTCCTGTCAATTAAACTGTGAGCTGTCCAACGTGCTGATGTTTTAACCCTAGACCTGCTGAACCTGAATGTAGAAACAGTAGTTCACTGTGTTCAAAATAAAAAACATCTACACATTGTACCACATCTCTTCTGCAAATATATGCATCCTCACCAACACCCAATCCAATGATTTGCAAATCTCAGAGTCCCATATTTTATTCTCACCTCTCTTTCTTCTCTGGCCACAGAACCGTTTTCCACTTTGCCTCACACTGTTTTAACGGAGATATGGTCCAGAGAAGATGGTGGGATTTCTGGATCATGCTCACAAATGGCTTCTTCTTTGCATAATAGAACTTAAACCTGCATTTGTGGTTTGCACAGCAAACTGTGTTCACAGAAAGAAATTTCTGGAAGTGTTCCCGGTGCCAGGCGGCTGTGGCTCAGGAGGAAGAGCAGTCGTCTGCCAACTTGAAAGTCAGTGGATTGATTCCAGACTTCCCCTTACTACATGCAAAAGTGTCCTTGGGTGACACTGAACCCCATGTTGTGGCCTGTTGGGGGTGTGAATGTGCGTGATAGAGTAGTGGTTCCCAACCTGGCTTTGACCATTAAGAGCCATTGTGATTAATGTCCACACATTGTCCCTATTTAAAGAAAAAAATTAAGGTTGTATGTTAATTTTATTAACTTGATTTAACTTTGGCTTTATCGAAGGACAGGACTACATTATTTATGGTGATAATCTCACTTTTGAAAGTATAAAACCAAGTATGGTTTCAGCATGGAGTGGGGCAGGGGGTCCATGGCTTTTTAGTATGTGCATGAAGGGGGTCCCCGAGGAAACACTGTGATAGACCAAGCACTTAGTATATATTAATAGAAGTGCTGTTCAAGTGTGTGCTTGAATGGGTGAATGTGATATGTAGTGTAAACTGCTTTGAGTGGTCAACATGACTAGAAAAGTGCTATATCAGTACAGTCCATTTACCATTCAGTGAATTCCAGTACAGCCGGGATTTAATGTAGAGTTGCACGAGGGCCCAACCATCACAAGTTTTCAGTTTGATCTTTGGCCTTGTCCCATTGCGCACAGAAATGTCTCTTGATTTTTTAAATACGACATTACACTGAGTGAGGGATTTTTAAGTGTTTGTATCTTTACATCGAGAAATCGTTTTCTACAATTGTTCCAAAAATTTACATGCAGTTTGTTGCAGACTCGTTGCAAACCTCTGCCAATCTTAACATCTGACAGGCTCTGCATCTCAAGAATACTCATTTTAAACCGAGTCATGTTATTGCCATTTACATAATTAGTTTTCAAATGATCCTCCAGTTGTTTGGGATTTTTACCAGTTACTTCTCTAGCCATTGTCTGCCCATGTTTCAACTTCTTCGATATGTGTTGCTACCATTAAATTCAAAATGAGCTAAAACTTTCCATTAAATCATAGCATGTCTCATTTTTAACATCTGATATGTTGGAACGAATGTTGGGAGTGTTTATGAGATTTTTAAATCATTGCATTTTTATTTACATAGCATCCCAGTTCCTTTGTATTTTGGGTTATAATTAACTTAAATAACCGTCCCGAGTGGTTCTTTTACCAGTGCCAGAAAAAAAAACTAGGATGTAGTAATACACTGAAGATCTGAACTGGTATTACAAATAAAGAAAGAAAAAAAGAAAAAAAAGAATAAATAACTGGATCTTTTTGAGAATATTGTAAGAGGAATTTGGCAGGAAATGGGACAAAACCAAAGTGACACATCAGCTAGACACTGACAATCACTTAATGATGACTCAACTTCCTGTTTTGCTTGTCCTCTTTTTTTTCTTTTTTTTTTACATTGTTGTTTTAAGGTCTCAGTTTGCCATGAATTTCCTGGACCCATCCTTCATACCATTAACTAACGCCTTGAATGAGGAGCTCCAAGGAAAACCATCCAAATGGAAGTTTAACAAGACAGCATTTTACCAGCAGAGGTAGGATCTTAACTTTAACCAGAAACCCTGATATACCTGAAGGTTATGTAACAGTAATGCAATAACTTTTTTTTCAGTTATTTAACTAATTGTTTGGCCTGTTTGTAAAATTGTGAAAATTGTCCATCAAACCGACACTTTGTTTGCTATCAACAATTCAAAACCACAAAAAAATTTTATTTATAATAACCTAAAAAAGAAGCAAGTCTTCCCATTAGCTCTCATATACCGTGCTAAAGTGCTTTTCTTTATTTAGGAAAGATATCTTCAACTACATTGACATTCCAAACAACTTCTCCCTCACAAAGGACAGTGTGCGTGTTGGCCAGCTGATGCACTTTGACTACTCCAGCCACAAGTATGTCTTCTCCATCAGTAATAACCTCAAGTCGCTGCTCCCTGAAATCTCTCCCATCGTCAACAAACATTACAGTATGTGTGCTGTGGTGGGAAACAGTGGCATCCTGACAGGCAGTCACTGCGGCCCTGAAATCGACCAAGCCGACTTTGTCTTTCGCTGCAACTTCGCTCCTACCGAGGTCTATTCCAAGGATGTGGGAAGAAAGACCAACCTGACTACCTTTAACCCCAGCATCCTGGAGAGGTACTACAATAACCTGCTCACCATTCAAGACAGGAATAACTTTTTCCTCAATCTGAAGAAGCTGGAGGGAGCCATCCTGTGGATCCCTGCCTTCTTCCTACATACCTCTGCCACAGTAACCCGGACCCTGGTGGACTTTTTCGTGGAGCACAAGGGCCAACTGAAAGTCAAATTGGCCTGGCCAGGAAATATCATGCATGATGTCAACAAGTAAGATTAAACTTATATGTGTTTGGTAATAAATAAACAAGCAAGGCTCCAGAGAGGGGAATTAAGGTTGCTTGACAATAACTCATCAGGGAATGCTGGCATTTCATTCAACAAAATTTTGAAAAACTCAATTCACTTATGTCAAACAAGAGAGTTGGCTAAGTAATTTACTGCCGTCAGTAGGAAAGATAACCAGAGTTGAATAAAAGAGACCGATTAACATTTCATATGTGACAATTTTGACTAAAACACATGACTGAGGGCCCAGCCCCACATATAATATATAAAGCAAACAGAATGATGAAGTTAACACAGTTGCTCAGCCAGTTGTGTGTTGGTGTTTTTGCAATGATTGCTGTTCTTTCAAAATCTTTTGACTTCTTAGTTCAGTATGTGCACAAGATATGGGGCAATTCCCTCTAATATTCACAAGGAAGCGCTAAAACACTTATGTAAAGTCAAAGGACAATGATAGAAAATGATAGACTGCGTTTTCTTGATATATAATCTTTTTATTTATATAATAGTTATATTTTTATTATCTTAGAATGAACTATTTTTATCTACTTGCCAGGGGTTCACATGGCAGCTGCCATATTTGTGACACCATTTTTACAATAGTGTCTCTGAATGGATAAACAACTGTGTAAAGTGAGATTCCTCTGAGCTTTCAAACTGCAGTATCGGCTTTGTTTGATAGGAACTAGAGCCCTGTTTGAGATAAGTAACATCTTAAAATGCACATAGAAGAAGACAGTACACATGTACACAGTTTTGAAGTTGTTACCTGTAGTGCAAAAATTTTTGTAGCTGAGGCCACTGGAGCCACTCACAGACAGAAACATGTCCATGTCTGGAATTTTGGCCCCTGATAGCCACTGTCCATTCATAATTGCACTTGGCATTTGAAAAAATTTCTATCCCATCTTTACTACTAGATGTCACCAATTCTTTCAGTACCATTAAAGAAATTTCACTTCATGATGTTTGCAGTGCTTGCTTTACCTTTATAAAAGCACTTTGTGCAGGTAAGGGTCACTTATAGTTTTCTATTGCTTTTATCATAGCAGATATCGTAGCAGAGGCAACCTGCACACTGTCAGCTTTGATAGGCTACAGCATAAAGATGAAGTTATTTCTCATTTCTCCCACAGATACTGGAAGACTAAAAACCTTTCTCCAAAACGTCTCAGCACTGGGATCCTCATGTACACACTGGCCTTCGCCATGTGTGATGAAATCCACCTCTATGGCTTTTGGCCCTTCGGCTGGGATCCCAACACAGGCAAGGACCTGCCTTATCACTACTATGACAAGAAAGGGACCAAATTCACTACAAAATGGCAAGAGACTCACCAGCTACCCAGTGAATTTAAGCTGCTCTACAAGCTGCACAGGGAAGGTGTGACCAAACTCAGCCTAACGCACTGCACGTAGAGAATTTGACATGCGCCAGATGGTTATATCAGAGTTGATTCAAATGACCATGACCAATAAACAGTACATCAACTCAGATCAAACTTCTGTTGTGATATACATGATAAGCATGGGATGTGTCAAAGCAACTTATTATCATTCTAACACCTATCATTCTAACATATATGACTATAATTTAAGTTGACAATGTCAGACTCGGGGTGTAAATTGCAGCATTGTAATTAATTCAGTATATTCTTGTGTTGGTAGGTAAAGTTAGGGCTATCATGCTTCTCAGTTGCTTCCATTATTGTATGTAAAATGGCTGCTGACTGTGGCTAAGCATTTAGAAAAGAAGAAATATCTATTGCAGCTGGAATCCATTCAGCTCTGGAGACATAGAAAGCGAAAATTTGAAATTGTGATCAATACAGATTAAACACCTTTACAATAGTATACTGATTCTGTACACTGAAACCACTGCCTAATCTCAGGGAAAGAGTTAGATCAGTGTTTCTTTTGTAATCAGATTCAATGCCTCAAGAGTAGTACAGTTCCTCTTTTCAGGCTTTTACCCCAATGAGGAGTCACACAATCTGTACTGCTCTGAAAGATATTTGTTTACAAGACTATACTCTATAAATATCTATGTGTTTTATTTCCTGTAAACAGTGTGATTACCCACTTAAAATTTTGTTGAGATTTTTCAACATTTTTAAATAATAATTAACATTCCAACAATAAGCCATAAATTCATAAAGAAACAATATTCTGTTTTCATTACAGTATATAATTGGAGAGTGGCCTACATTAGGTTCTGAGAATAGAAATTATAAAAATCTTCTTGTAAATTTAAGGCCCACAGCTAAACTAGTGGCAAGATTCAATTCACAGAGCATTGGTTTTCTAAAAATAGATACAAGAGACAATAATTTTGCATCACAAACAAATGAAATTGATTGTTATGATCTTTAAGTTTAGGTCATGTTTAGTTTGAGTAAAGGTATTTCAATTTTATTTGACATGTTTGACTAGATTTAAACAGATTTAATGAAGGAAAATGGGGCAAAAAAAAAAATAAATACTAAAATACTAACAACAAAATGTGGTTATAAACCTTTTTCATTTTTAGCTGAACTTCCAATTTAAAAGTGAATATTTAAAATGTTGCATTTTTATGAAGATTTAATTTATTATAATTTTTCCATAAAATAAAATAGGCTCAGCAATTTTGTAAGAGTTGTTAAATAAATATTAACCAAAGGCAGGGCTGCCAACTCTCACGCATTGGCCGTGAGACTCACGCATTTGAGTGAATTCTCATGCTCTCACCCTAATCCTCCGATTTCTCACACTGAAATACACATCCAGAGCAATGTCGGCTAATCTGGGGGTTCATGAGGATTCCAAGTGGGCCGCGTTACTCTTGGGCCGGTATCCCGGTGAAACAAATAAGTTGGAGCGGGCCTACGATATGATCTAAGTATCTGAGAAGAATAAATAGTGATGTGTGGATCAATAGATAAATATCCATTTATCCTATACCAACATTTATATAACTGAACTTCCAGGATAAGTAGGAACTACGTCTTCCTCTGCCATAAGCATGTTTGAAAAAGACGCAGCGTCGCGTCGCAGCAGCGCGGTTCAGTCCAACACGCAGTGATGAGCGGAGATATTGTAGCTCCACAAACAACGATGCGCAGTTTGATGTGTGTGTGAAGCCAACAAACTTCAGTAAACACCAGATAATCTACCATAACACAGAAGTAGAGGAGAAGAGGGGGGCAGGTGCAGCAAGGGACGTTACTACGTGTCCTTTGGTGCTGCAGGAAGGTACTATCAGGTAATATCAGGTACTATTAGAGGGATAAAATGTGGAGCTGGTGGATCTTGTATGTTTGGCAATGTTACTGGTTTGGGGGGAAGTGATTTACCTCTGCCTGCTGCTGGTTTAAGTTTTTATGTTGATGTTTAAACAACAGGAGTTCCCTACAATATTAAAGCTAAGGCTTCCTGTTTTGTTCAGATGTGCAGTAATAAATATCAGCCACTCGGACATTGCTGAAGCTATGTTTATTCGGGATCTGAGGAGCCTGAAAATAGACTTTAGTGATCAATAAGTTATGCCTACAGCACGGGTCTCCAACTCCAGTCCTCATGAGCTACTGTCCTGCAGGTTTTAGATGTCTCCTACTACAACACACCTCTGCACAAGCCTGTTTATGACCCAGTGATTTGAGTCAGGTGTGTTTCATCAGGGTAGAATCCAAAACCTGAAGGACAGTAGCTCACAAGGACCGGAGTTGGAGATCCCTGGCCTACAGAGACTGAGGGCAGGGGCATTGCTAGACATCGGGCTCTACAGGGGCCCCCCATTACTCATATTTATGCACATTATAGAATTAACAGTGTTATGTTCCATCTGCTTCTCTTTGCTAATCTGACTGATACTTTTGCTTCTAAACCACTGATACTAAAATTGAAACAACAATTAAAAAAAATAATGATAATAATAATAGCTGCTAATAGCTAACACTTTTGGAAGTGCTACTTTGTGAACCTCTTTGAAAACCTGTTCTAATATGTCAATCTTTAGAGCTCCAATAAGGCTGAAACAGCAACCAAGAACAAACGTGATAACCACTTATGCCATCTTGACCTCAATGGTGCATGTCAAAAAACATTTGAAATTATATTTAAAACATCATTTCTTCCATAACTAATTGATCTCAACGTTTGCCACCTAAATTAAGAATATAGGATTTATTATAAAGTTTGTGTTTACTGGAGAAAATGTATTCATTTATTACAACAATATCTTTAAAGTGTTTGTGATGTAAAATATGGAAATGGAGAATGTTATTCAATTATTGCATCTTGTAAAAAAGAGCATGGTCCATTTCAATAGCATGTTAGGCACTAACAAATATTTTAGGTTAATTTTATACAACCTTTTGAAAGATGTTTTAAAGGTAAAACTTATTTCTTTGTTATTGTTTGTAATCCAGATGGGGCATAATCTATAACTGAAGTCTTTGTATAGGAGCTGTTTGAAACTTAATAAAAACACACTGCTATATTCCACATCGGACCAAAATCTCTACAGAACAACTTCATGAAGAACAAGCTTTATTTTTCTATAAATGTAGATAATTCAGTAGTCCTAAATGGCTGACTCTGTCATGATAAACTCAAACAGGATGTGGCCGAGGACAATGAAATCCAAACAGTGAAAGCTGGCCACATGACTGTCTCATGACTGCAACGCTCCATGTTGTAAAATCGAGCTTAGGCTGAGCAGTGGAGTCATTCACACTCACAGATTTAGTGTGGTTTTGTTGTCATTACAATTTAGCAAAGTAGGCATTTACTTGTCATCCTGTCTCACAAAGCGTTTTTGTCTGTCCCCTTTGACAAGAACAATTCAAGATAACTTTGTGTTACATTTTTAAATGAGAGTACAGCAATTACCATGAAAACCCATATGTGGTAAAAAGTCTTAAATCTGAACTTTAGTCCATTCAAACGATGTCATAGATGTCTATGAATAATCTCTGTGGTCCCTTCATTTTTGTAGGTAAACCAAAGACAGTTGAAAGTAGAAATGACACACATTGTTTTGGGATTTTTTTTAATGCTGTAGAGCTATTGGCAAAAAAAAAAAAAAAAAAAAGAGAGAAAGAAAGAAAAAAATCTAAAAACAAAAAAAACTTTTTTGAAGTCAAAATCAATGTTGAATATTTGTTTTTCTGTGTTCTTCTGCCAAATTAATATAGTAAAATTTGTGACTCCATGAATGTCTTCTTTTAAAATCATTTGTTTAAAATATCCACTGGCTCTGACATGAATGTTGGACATTTTCTTTTTCACAAATGTTCTGTTAATGTTGAAAATTTGATATGTAGAATGTCTGTAAAAGAAATGCTGACAAAGTCTGTGAGGATTGTAATTCCATAACAGTATGGCTTCTTGTGCATTAAATGACCACACAGTGACATGCATAACCTAAAACATATGTCTTTATTCCAAATGCAGCACTATATACGGTTTATTCCAAGAACCCTTTAACATTCATGCCTTCATGTTCAATCTGCACAACTTTATTCCATAATGCATACAAAAGCTTGGCTGTTTATGTAGATGTCATAAATCATGTAAGAGACGGTGTTATCTGGTTTGCTTGAACAAAACAATTATCCATAAGAAATGTTTTGTTTACATTCCATGATAAATATCCATTTTGTGCCTACATATTCCTTTCATCAATGCCTCAGTGTCAAACAAAATAGTATTTTTCTCTGATATCTGTTTAGAAAACTTTATTAATTCAAAATAAAAAATTAAGTTCACATTAGCTTTTTTTTTTTTATTTAGTTTCCTAAAGTAATACCTTTAATTATGAAAAAGGTATATCCTCTAATTTTTTGGTTTGTACTGCCAAACATTTAATTTTAACACAATTTTCCTTTGGAAAATATAATGTAAATGTGTATTGGGTAAGCTGAAACTTCAGAAGATTTGAGATTTTTAGAGTTTTGAGTCATTTAATATCTGTTTTGATCAAACTGGTCTATGACACTATTATACATTTCAATAACACAGTAACAGAGAACACCAGCTCCTAGATATCAGGGTAAAGGCAGGTTCCAACTGCTCCTATCTAATGAGCTTCATCACACTTATTATTACCTGGCAAATACAATCATCAGTCTCCAGAAAGCAGCAACATTTCATGTCTCTTCGGTCAAATGTGAAAAGTTTAGTTGATGATGGTTGTAAATTTAGCAGGTGAACCTATTTGTGATAGGGACTTACTCCATTTTGCTGGGGATTGAGCTGTATATAATCTGCTTTATTCTGTTTATTCCTTATGTCAGCAGGGTGATCACAGCCAGATGCACATCAACACTCCTCACTGTACTTTTTCACAGAGTGGAAAAATAAAAAAAATTGAAAAAACTGTTATTATTAATAAAACCTGATGGAAATTAGGTTGGGAATAACTGCCATTGACCATGATTTTAAAACAGTGTCTTGCACCCTCTTCAAGTAAACAGCATCAGAACCTTGAACTCTTGTGACATCAATTAACACAGATTGTTTTGAAGAAATTATGTTTTAGAATTAAAGCTGGGTTTGCCAAAAATAATATCTAATAATATTCTCTGTCACACTCATACATACATACTCTATAATCCTAAATAAAAATGGTATTCAATGTACTTTACTGTAATAGATATATTACACAATCCTTCTTTTAATTAACAGTTTGAATAACATACATTTTAATTAACCAGTTATTTGGTTAATTAAACCCAGGCTTCTGTTGCCACCAAATGTTTCATTTAGTGATGAAAACGAACAATGCAGAGCCTGTGGTTCAGTTATAATGGAAGGATCAAGCCCGTTTAATTAGCAGGAAAATAATAATTCATTACCTAAGAGTGACAACATACTCAGTAACTAATCTTTACTGTCTATAGTTCATCTGGGTGAACAGTTAAATAGTCTGGATTCAGTCTGAGAAAACAAAATAATCTGTTAACAAACAAATTTATCTTCTACTGTGACAAAAAGCTACTCATGTGCAAAACTGATTTTTCATAAATAGCCAGTCATTATCTGTACCGCCTGTTCCTATTAGGGGTCGCGGGGTGAGCTGGAGTCTATCCCAGCAGTGTTTGGAAATGTGTACAAGCATACACCACATCTGATAGCTCACCATCCAGGCATGTTATTTGCACCACTTTCTCCCAGTTGAGGACAGATATAGATAGATATAACTTTATTTTCAATTCCATGTTAAAACAAACATCTGTCTTTGATAGGGCTTCATCACATCACCTGTGGAAGGATACTGTGACTGCACTAATTATCCAGTCCACAATGCCATGCATTTTTTTCTTTTAAAATAATAAAAGGAATAAGTGTGAACCCTGGCTGACTGGGTAATGCCAACTTTAAAATTAAAAACGTTTAAAGCATTTAACTTAGTTTTTTGGTGCAGGAGTCCAGAAGAGTCTCACAGTGGCTAGATCCGTTGCAGCCCTCGGTCCGCTTGTCATTGGGAAAATCCCCGGCTCCTCAGGTACTGGCGCCTCAGCTTGGCTCCACTGCGCATCCTCATAGCTGGGCAGGGTCCCTACCCTGCCTATACACAGCATGTTGCGTCCTTCCACCGCTGTGGCTATTGGCGCTCGTGGTTGCTGCCCTGTTCCACACCGGACCACCCTGGGTCGGATGTCAAAATGAGGCTCAGTAGTGTGTGTGGTCTCCACGTGCCTGTATGTCCTCCATACAACGCCTGGGCAGGCTACTGATGAGGTGGCGGATGGTCTCCTGAGGGATCTCCTCCCAGACCTGGACTAAAGCATCCACCAACTTCTGGACATTCTGTGGTGCAAGATGGTGTTGGTGGAGGGAGCAAGACATGATGTCCAGATGTGCTCAATTGGATACAGGTCTGGGGAACGGGCGGGCCAGTCCATAGCATCAATGCCTTCGTCTTGCAGGAACTGCTGACACACTCCAGCCA
>JBAMHW010000012.1:8685082-8710748 GCA_037177495.1 Rhadinocentrus ornatus
GGACATCAGGCCCTCATACCACCCTCATGGAGTCTGTTTCTGACCGTTTGAGCAGACACATGCACATTTGTGGCCTGTTGGAGGTAATTTTGCAGGGCTCTGGCAGTGCTCCTCCTGTTCCTCCTTCCACAAAGGCGGAGGTAGCGGTCCTGCTGCCGGGTTGTTGCGCTCCTACGGCCTCCTCCACATCTCCTAATGTACTAGCCTGTCTCCTGGTAGCACCTCCATGCTGTGGTCACTACGCTGACAAACACAGCTGCACTACCTGAGCCACTTGTGTGGGTTGTAGACTTTGTCTCATGCTACCACTAGAGTGAAATTTGCACAACAGCATGTGAAATTTATTGTCCATCAGTGTTGCTTCCTAAGTGGACAGTTTGATTTCACAGAAGCGTGATTGACTTGGAGTTACATTGTGTTGTTTAAGTGTTCCCTTTATTTTTTTTAGCAGTGTATACATATTACAGAAAGAAAAAAACTCAACAAAAGGGGGCATATTCTGGCAGACTGCGCTGCCAGAGTATGCCCCCCCCCCCCAGTAATCTTTCCCTGTTGGTTCTATTATTTCTGTGTGATAATAATAATCTCTGTAATATATATATATATATATATTTTTCTTTTTAACAGCAGGTTAGTTCAGGCTTTTGGTAAGACGGTGGGCGGTGCTTTTCACATGTCCTACTATAAGGTACTTTCAGGTACTATCAGAAAGAGAAAAGGTAGAGCTGGTGGATCCTGTACGTGTAGCAATGTTATTGGTTTTTGGGGAAGTGATTTATGTCTGCCTGCTGCTAAATTTAAGTTTTGTGTTGATGTTTAAACAACAGGAGTTCATGCAATCTTAAAACAAAGGCTTCCTGTTTAGTTCAGATGTGCAGTAATAAATATCTGCCACTCCGACATTGCTGACAGCTAAGGTTGTTCGGGATCGGCCTATAATAAGTTATGCCTACAGAGACTGTGACATCAGGGGCGCTGCTAGACATAGGGCTCTACAGGGTTTTATTAGAGGCTCAGCAGAATTTTTTCATTAGGTTAAAACTGGAGTCTGAAAACTGATTCCTAACACAAGAGGGCGCCTTCATCCAGCGTAGGGCTAATGTAGTGAACGTTACAGCCTACAACTATGTTTGCATGCTGAGGATCATGAATAGTTACATTTAGAAATTATATTTTGACTAATGAAATTTATATACATGTGACGGTGGTACATACCATACATTTCATGTTATTTTTAAACAAAACTTTGATAAAATTACTTTAATTAAACTTAAAATACCCGAAAGTTCACCTACAGAAAAACAATTCCAACATCTGTCTATTTTAGGTTAAAAAAAAATCTTTTCGGGCTCTTTGTGAGTCATAGCTCCGGGCTGTAATTAATTTTTATTAACATTCATTTTAAATTGGGCAGATCGTTGTGAAAAAATATCCTTTAACTCGGCTGGAAACCTTGCTCATTGAGACAAGAAAGGGAAGCAGATTGAATCAGACATGTCTGTGGTCATGTTGATGCACTTTTTACGTGTTAAAGCTTTTTCCTGATGATAGTATTTTCATGAAATTATTAATCCTTGATGAAGAAACAGTTCATGTATGATCTGTAATATGAGCTCTGTTATAAAAATGGTTAAACATACTAACAGCTCCTCTTCCTGAAATGAAGAAAGTCCAATAACTCCTCCTTCTTCTTCCTGACCTCAAACACAGCAGCTATGTTTCTTCATTTCCTTGTTCCCTCCCCATAAGACTTGCAGATGGATGATTGGTCTAAACCAACACACAGTGAAAAAAAAGAGCACTCTGGCCCCAATCATTGCACACACACATTATATGTAGATCGGAGCTCAGACTAGTTTCAGTTTTAAGAAAGTGAAAGTTACACCGTCACTGCCACTGAGAAGTAAAATGGCACAGAAAGGAGTTCAGCTGGATAGAGAAACTTTCTCTTGTTCGATCTGTCTGGATCTACTGAAAGATCCGGTAGCTATTCCCTGTGGACACAGCTACTGCATGAAGTGTATTGAAAGCTTCTGGGATGAAGAGGAGAAGAAGATTATCAGCTGCCCTCAGTGCAGGCAGACTTTTACACCGAGGCCTGTCCTGGTTAAAAACACCATGTTAGCAGCTTTAGTGGAGGAGATGAAGAAAAGTGGACTCCAAGCTGCTCCTGCTGATCGCTGCTATGCTGGACCAGAAGATGAGGCCTGTGATGTCTGCACTGGAAGGAAATTGAAAGCCATGAAGTCCTGTTTGGTGTGTTTGGTGTCTTACTGTGAGACACACATCCAGCCTCATTATGATGTTGCTCAGTTAAAGAAGCACCAGCTGCTGGAGCGCTCCAAGAAACTCCATGAACACATCTGCTCTCGTCATGATGAGGTGATGAAGATGTTTTGCCGCACCGATCAGCAGAGCATCTGCTACGTCTGCACGGTGGATGAACATATAGGCCACGACATAGTGTCAGCTACAGCAGAAAGAACTGAGAGGCAGAAGAAGCTCCAGGTGACTCGACAAGAAATCCAGCAGAGAATCCAGGACCGAGAGGAAGATGTGAAGCTGCTGCAACAGGAGGTGGAGGCCATCAATGGCTCTGCTGAGAAAACAGTGGAGGACAGTGAGAGGATCTTTACTGAGCTGATCCAACTCATCCAGAAAAGATGCTCAGATTTAAAGCAGCAAATCCGATCACAGCAGGAAACTGAAGTAAGTCGAGTCAAAGAGCTCCAAGAGAAGCTGGAGCAGGAAATCACTGAGCTGAAGAGGAAAGACATCAAGCTGGAGCAGCTCTCACACACCGAGGATCACAACCAGTTTCTACTCAATTACTCTTCACTGTCAGCACTCGGTGAGTCTGCACACTCGTTAAGCATCATTATTCGTCCTCTGAGGTACTTTGAAGATGTGACAGCAGCTGTATCAGAGACCAGAGATAAAGTACAGGACTTTCTGACAGAGAGATGGACAGACATCTCACTCGCAGTGACTGAAGTGAATGTTTTACTGTCACTCTCACAACCTGAGCCAAAGACCAGAGCTGACTTCTTAAAATATTCCTGTGCAATCACACTGAATCCAAACACAGCAAACAATCAGCTGTCATTATCTGAGGGGAACAGAAATTTAAAATTGTGTCAGAAACAGTTGGATTCTAGTCCAGAGAGATTCTCTGTAAAATATCAGATCCTAAGTAAGGAGAGTCTGTCTGGACGTTGTTACTGGGAGGTGGAGTGGGGAGGACAAGGAGGTTATGTAGCAGTTGCATACAGAGATGTCAACAGAGCTGGGAATGGATTTGGATATGATGATAAATCCTGGGCTTTGTTTTGTAACCCAAACAAAAATAAATTTTGGCACAACAATATCGAAACTTCCATCTCAGGTTCTCGGTTCTCCAAAGTGGGAGTGTACCTGGATCACAGTGCAGGTATTCTGTCTTTCTATGATGTTTCTGAGACCATGACTCTCCTCCACAGAGTTCAGACCACATTCACTCAGCCTCTCTACGCTGGACTACGTCTCTACTTCTTATATGGAGACACTGCTAAGATTTGTAAACTAAAGTAGATGCACGATGTCTTTATTTGTCAATAAATGTTTGTTGCTGGGTATCTTGGTGACTACTCAGAGATCTGTATGCTAAACTCTGTTAATGAACAAAGTTTCATTGTCACATAATTTTTTTATTTGCTGACATATCTTTTTTGTTTTAAGGTGGAGCTTTGTTTTGTTTTTATTTAGTCAGTGTTCCAGATTTAAGTAAACTCACATTGATGTAACTGTATGTTGTTTCTCTTCCACTGCACGGACATTAATAGACAAATCACCTGATCTTGATTTATTACAAACCTTTTGTCCACATTTTTTTGTGATATTGTACAAATCAGTACAGATGTCCCTGAATTTATTTGAAATGCACTTTATCCCTGGTATGGACACAGGCCTCCCCTCTGTATTGCAATCATTAACAAACAGAAATCACAATACGATTTTAGTGTTTTTGTTAAAAAGAAGATAATAAACTTTTATAAAACTTCAGACTTCCCTCAGCTCACCCTAAGTATCTAACTTTTTCCAAAAGGAAAGAAATCATAAACTGGTACAGCTCCACCTCCATGTTTCACTGTGTACAATATTATTCTAATTAAAAACAAAATAATTCCAACTATAGTCCATTACATATTTGGAAAAATGTGGAACAAAGCACAATGGCTGATCTAGATGAAAGAAAGAAAAGATACCAGCGAAGGTGTTGGACTCAACAAAGGTGCAGAGCAAGAGGAAAGAGGCCTTTTGAGACACCACAAGTCCTGAACCGATCTGGTAAGACAAACCAAAGTGGACTGTTTTGTTGATCAACATCGCGGTTGATATGAACATTGTTCCAAGGATCCTTTGCCCTTGTGTCTATGTACACACCCTGTACCACTGGTGCTCACATAACACATAACACATCGTAAAACACATAAAAACAAATAAAAACAAATAAAAATAAAACAATAAAACTTTATTGATCCTCTGGGGTAAATTATAATAAATTTTATTTTAATTTATTAATGTTTTCATTTAAAATTATTTTATTATTATTATAAAATTGTTGTTAAAAATAATTAATCAAAGTGTTGATTTTTCTTTCCTACAGACTTAGAGTTGTAATAATCACCGTCTGACTTTGTGGGCTTCCTTCTAGGACGTGAACCATTGAAGACAAAACAGCTTCTCTCCTTCAATTATTTGTTAATTACAATGATATTGGAAATGTACGACAGATCTGGGTTCTGTTCCTGCCCCTGTGCTAATCCAGCATCGAGTTCTGCTGCCTCAGAACACTCAACTTGCCTTTGAACCCTTATGTAGTCTCTACCCATACAGAGTTTCTACTGACTAATGTGCAGTTGCTGGACTAAGGTCCCAAGTGTCATCTGATAGCAGTCTCCTCGTGGTATTCACCTGGCACTGGCTTCCAATTTTCTGTAAGGGAGAGAAAAAGACACACCCACACACAAGCCCAGGTGCCATTTTCCTTTGCAGGAGGCACTCTGATTGTATTAGATAAACAACTCAGTACGAAACAATAAACAATTGCAACCCTTAGATAAACCACTTAGTTTACTAGCAACCACAGCAGTAATCAATCTCACACTGTTACATAAGGATTCATAACACACTATTTCTAAATTTATAAACTTCGAATAGGAATAAATTATAATACGTAGCACACCTGAATAATTCCTTGCTTAGTATCCCAACAAATTTGTCTACAATAGCTGGTTTAATTTTATGTGATTGGCATATTGAATTATGCGAGTCTCGTAAGACATTGAATAATTTTCTAATTAATTATTCAATTTAATTCCAATAAAACATGATTAATATATTGAATGAAAAATGCCATACCGATGTATCAGCTAAATTTGTCATAAATTTATGGTACATATTACATGTGATTAGTAACCTCCATAAACATTGATATTCGAGACGGTTTCTTAGACAATGTCTGTCAACTATAACAAGAAAGTACAACAGGAAACCAAAGAAATCAAAAACTCGATTATACAGTTAGACGTAGTGTGCCTTATGATCCAGCAGAGGGCGCTTTACCACTAGCTTGTCCTAATACCTAACCTAGTAACCTAGGAGTACAATAAACTGATGTTAGCTAAATTACAAAAGAAGAAGAAAAAAAAAAGTATAGCCATTTCTTGATTCAGTGTGTGGAAAATATTGTATTTTACACTGTAAATTCAAGAAAGATAAGGCTGTTTGTATAATTAAAACAAAGCAATAAGTAAATGTCACATTTTCTGTTGTGAGATGTAGGTGAGATGAAGGTGCCAGCAGCAGAAAGGCAGCAACAATACAGGGCACGGTGAGATGCAGGCCCGGCAAGCACAATGGCCGATCTAGATGAAAGAAAGAAGAGATACCAGCGGAGGTGTTGGACTCAGCAAAGGTGCAGAGCAAGAGGAAAGAGGCCTTTTGAGACACCACAAGTCCTGAACCGATCTGGTAAGACAAACCAAAGTGGACTGTTTTGTTAGCGGAATATATTTTTATCAGCTTAACCACAACTATGATGCTGAGACTCCAGTCAGATTTATTCAGTGGACAACTGAGCTGGGAGAGAGGAAGAAGAAAACCAAAGAAAAATAGAAAAAAGTGACAATGAATCACAACCAGTTCGAATGACTGTGAAAACGTAGATGGGGAGTTCTCTCTAGATACGAATGATATGTTCCAGTCTCAGCCGAGAGTCTTCAAAAACCATCAATTCCACATTAAAACATAATACAGTCACTTCTGTGAGCTTAAGAAAAGCATGAAATCTCATGAGTGTTTGATTCACAATGATTTTTCTGAAAATTAGGCTTGCAAACTGTCACCAGAGATTCAGGCTGTTTATTTTGCATCCTCTCAGCAGCAGGCAACTCTGCATACAGGAGGAGTCCTTCATGTGGGTGAAATGGGCAAACATTTGTGCTTCTCGACTATCTCAGCATCAGAACATTAAAGTTTATCTGCCATATGGACACATATGTCCCCAATGCTAAATTATGTGAAAACCCACCATCCATCAGTCAATGTGGTTAATTTCTTTAGCGATGGACCTTGTATGCAGTTTCGCCAGAAGGGTAACTTCTATATGTTTAGCACAGACCTGTTTAAGAAGGGCTCCAGGGTGGGCACATGGAGCTTCTTTGAAGCAAGCCACGGGAAAGGTGCTCCAGAGGGAGTTGGTGGGACTTTAAAAAGAACAGCTGACAGACTGGTCTGTGAAGGAAAAGACATTCCAAAGCCAAGCAGTTGCATGACAGTCTGTTGGATGTCCAGTCTTCTGTACAGTTGTACTATATTGAGGAAGAGGTTGTGAACAAGGCTGTGCAGAAGATGCCCAAACTACTTCAAGCATTTCCTTTTACGATGCGCCTTCATCAAATGATAGTTTAAGCACCAGGGAAGGTCATCTACAGAAGTCAGCTGTCCCAGCTCAACTAAACACATTCTTGAGTCTACATGTCACATGATGTGTACATGATGTTCAGTCCGTCCTTTTGGTTACAACTAAGGAGGAACAGAAGTAAAGTAAAGACATGATTGGGCCGTGGTGTGTGATCAAATATGATGAAAACTTTTCCTGGGACCATTGCCGGGGTTGTTGAAACACATGCAAAACTCACATGCATGCTCAAGGTGGGGAAAAATCGGTTTTACTTGTCAGCCCTTGAAGATACTTTGTGGTATCTCTTTGATGACGTCTTCAGAATCATCCCACCACCTACCCCAGTGACAGGGTGTCATGTAGAATTAAACAAAGAAATATGGGATAAAATCAGCAATGATTAATGTTTTGAGGGAGTAAGGAAGGTTGTAGTTGTTCCCCACTTTACTTTAAACCCTCCTATGCCACTGTGTTGACTGAGAGCCTATTTTCTAGCTATTTTCTCAATCAAGAACCTCCAACTCACATAGATAATTTTAATGGCTAAATGTTGGGCTTGACCTTTAATTCTCATGTCCTTAGACTTCTGCACCCAACTTCTACTGGAGAAGTCTTGGTTTTCCAGCATATTTAAAGCTCTTGTGTTCATGAACCTCCTTTACTGTATCTTCCCAGGGAACTGTGAGCATAAGGATGTGTGGAGTGAGGAAGACCAAAGCATGAGATGTGCTCTGACATTATACACACACATCTCAAACTTGTCAACAATATAACTATTTGGTAGAGTTTGGGGTCATGATGGGGAGCTGTAAATGGATTTCATGACCTGTAAAATTCCAAAACTTCAAAACAGGTTAAATTTTCTACACAGTGACAGTTTCATTAATAACGTAGGAATTTAGCATGTTTTTCATCATCTCAGCTGTAAAGCAATTTTAATTAAGGCATAATGTACAAAGAGTTTAATCCATTTACCCATCATAAGAAGCACCAAATATTTTAGGCTTGCTGTCAACCAATGTGTTCAGGGTTGGTGTAATTTTTTTTTATGGATGTATTTCTTAGGAATAAATCTTAAATCTTGTAATTTTAAGATCTGGTTCAAAGCCTTAAAATATCCCTACTGCTGTAATCTACATGATTCAATCATGTAACATGATATATATATATTTTATATAACATTTACATGTTATATAAAGTTATACATCATGAAAGGGACTTTATCTTTTTTGTTAAAATAAAGGCAATAACCCGTAAGAAACTGTCTTAAATGTTATTTCGGTTATACCCAGTGATAAATGTGAATAATGTGCCTTCATAATCCTTCTATATATGCCCATTTTTTCCATTAAAACAGCTTTTTATGGACCCATTTGATGACAGTAGAGGAATTCTGTTATGACAAAGCCCAGTTTTGACTGTCCTATGAAAAAAAAAGAACACTCAAAAATTATAATACTTGGATAAGCAAACATCTCATTCTTGTTAACATGGTTCCATTAGATGAAAGGGACATACTTCAGTTACTTGGACATCAAAGAAAAATCTTGTTTTGTTCAGTCATGTTTTTAGGCAAGGCAAGTTTATTTGTAGCACAGTTCAACGACGGTGGTTCAAAGTGCTTTACAAAAGACAAGAAGCATAATGTAACATTAAAAACAAAAGAACAAGGTAAGAGAAAGAAGATTGGATAAAAGCAGTATTAAAACATGATCAAATTGAAAAATTCAAGCTTACAAGAACCAGATGCAGATTTGGATTTTTAAATAAAAACTATTGAAATGCAGCAGAGAACATGTGCCCTGTAACCTGAATTTAAATAAACTGAGTCTTTCAGCTGATCTGAGGCTTCCTGGGAGTTTGTTCCAGACATGTGGAGCATAGAAGCTGAATGCAGCTTCTCCATATCTGGTTCTGGCTATGGGAACTAATAAGAAACTGGATCCAGATGAGGGTTCTGGTAGGTTCATACTGGGTCAAGAGGTCACTGATGTATGTTGGTCCTAAACCATTCAGAGCTTTATAAACCAGCAGCATAACTTTAAAGTCTATCCTCTGAAGAACATGCAGCCAGTGTAAAGACCTCAGAGCTGGACTGATGTGGTTCACTTTCTTGGTCTCAGTGAGCACTCGAGCAGCAGAGTTCTAAATAAGCTGCAGGTGTCTAATTGATTTTTTTAGGTAGAACCTGTAAAAACACTGTTAAAACAATCAAGCTGAAAGCACAGACTAGTTTTCCAGGTCCTGATGAGACATCAGATCTTTTACCCTTGATATGTTCTTAAGGTGATAGTAGGCTGACTTTGTTTTTCAAAGTTTAGGTCTGAGTCCAACACTACACCCAGAATTATGGCCTGGTTGGTGGTTTTTAGGTGAATGGACTGAAGTGAACAACATTAATATGTGTAGTATTATTTTCCCTACTGAAAATGATCTTTGTCTGCATTTTGTGTATTTGTCTACCAATTATCAATTACAGACAATTTTGACCTTTTTTCCAAGTCCAGTTCTTTCAGTTGCAAGATGTTTTAGGTTCACTGCCCATTCTGAAGTCCCCAACAACATTTCATAGGGAAAAGTGGCCTTTGACATTGTTGTCCTACACAATTTTTTTTTTCCAGCAATTCCCTGTTAATGGCCTGCTTCCAATTTGTCCTCAACAAATGACCAAATATTGTCTGGCAATTGACCAAATATAATATTGATATGCTCTTTGATATGATGATTCATACGTCAAACAAGCAAGTGACTGATGTTGTGAAGGAGCTCTGCATCCTGATGATTTATATGCGTTATAGTTGGTATGAAGTATTCCTGAAAAGCTGTCTTGGTTGACCATGCATGCTGTTACTGTAGCCAAATTACTCTATTATATTTCTCTATCCAGAGCACAGAATTTAAAATAATTAGTTTTTTTCCTGGATAATTATCTTCAGAGGAATATTCTGGGACATCTTAAGTCCCATGCACTATGATACCATCATTTTCAAAGGTAACTTGCAGACCTGTGGTAATATTTGGAAATTCTTGGAGATTTAAAATGATTGATAACTTTTTTAAGCCTAAAAAAGAATCACAAAACAGGCAAGCCTGAGCATAAATTGATATAAACAATTTTACTGGTTGGTGGGAGCAAATAACCTTGAGGTAGTACAGACCCCACTTTTAAAAAAAATAAGAGTTTTGTTTTTTCTTCAATGCAATACAAACTTAAATTTAATTGGTTCAAAGCCTTATATTACAGACACAAAAACAAAGGTAAGGGTGTCAGGATCGGGTATTAAAAAGAATCCCCTAAGCTACGATAGGTTGTCTTTAGGAGCAAGTCAGGACGGAAAAGGATAGGTAGTATGTGTAACTTATACACGTGTGAAGATACCACAGATGCAGAGGTGTATTTGGGAATTTTGGAAGGACATATGTTTTCTATCAAGGAATTTTTTTTCCAGTGGGGTGGTGGAAAATCCAGCAGGACAAGGCCAGAGCTCATACTGCATATCTTTAAATAGTGTGCTCTCATAGACACTGAGAGCATTTTTGTGCTTTACTGGCCTGCCTACAGTCCAGATCTGTCAACTATTGAAAATACAGTATACGTCAGACGTATAGACTGCTAAGCTGCTGAAATCCTGTATAAAACAATATTGGACACAGATTCCTCTTACAAAATTTTAGCAATGACTATTATCAGTTCCTAAATAATAAAAAAAAGTCCTTGAACAAAAGTTGATGTTAAATTAAGATAAACACACTCTTTGCCAGTTTAACAATAGTGTAAAATATTTTTATTTTTTATTTTTATTGCGTTGCGTAACCAAATTCTAGACTTGTTAAACTTTTTTAAATCCAACAAAGTTGTTCAATGAAGAAACAGGAAATGATTTCCTTTGTACTTGTGTCTGTTACATAAAGAATAGAACATACAGTACGAGGAAATGATGATTTACCTGGTAGATTATTTCAATTAATACATACATAAAAAAACAGACAGTGGTAAGTTTAGTCTTTTCTTTTCTTCTTTTTAACTACTATAAGTTCACCTATTTTATACAGATTTAGAAATGTGCTTCTTCCACATGTTCAGTGGCAGAAACATCAACAGGCGCACTTCCTCCTTATAGGGGCCTCCTCCACCTCGTGGCTGGCAGTGTGGCTGCCGTTGGGTTCAGAGCTCTGTGCCCCATATGTGCTCTGTTCCATCCTCTTCATCACCAGGTTCATCAGCATGGTCACTGCTTGGTCCACGTTAACACCCGTCATCGCACTTGTCTCAAAGTAGGGGATGCTGAGGAATATATTTTTTGTTTTTAACAATATAATTACAAAACAGAAACATTGGCAATTATAACATAAATTATTATATGATCAGCTTACATTAAATTATCTTAAGAATTTTTTATGTCTGTAAAATTCTTGTGCATTGTTGCATTTAAATTCATTTTAAGGACTTGAGGAGGTAAAAATATTTCTGATTATAATCCACTTTAATCTCTAGGATCATCCCAGCAAGAATGTCAGCAGCTGACCAGCACCATCTTGTGGTAAAATGGTGGTCAATCCAAGAAAATACTTTTAACATCTGTATAAAAGATAAAACAACATCTATAAATTTCCAACTCCATTAAAAGTCTCTTAAATAGTTCTAAGATGAACCATTAACCCACAGTGAACCTGTTAAAACACATGGGAGTAAACTAACAACAGTTCTGGCTTTAAACTTGCTGGTAGGGGTTAGAAAACCTTTAATTTATTCTTTCCTGAATCAGTTAGGTCCCATTAGAAGTTAGCAACCTCTCTTCCAATGGTAGCGTGGCCAGAACAGCAGCACAACAAGGAAGCAAATAACAATTTCATAATAATGTTTCTTCTGAATGTAAAATTTCAGTGTAAAAACTTGGCATTTAAAAAAAAAATACAGGATCCAAACAAACAGGAAGTTCAATATTGTTATTAATAATTCATTAGAACTGACTAATTTTGTGGTAACTTAGGCTCTTTAATGATTTGTGTGCATAAACCTTGAGGATATTAAGTATTAAAATAAGTTAAAAATCACATCCTTTCTCTACAGTTAAAAAAAAAGCATGTAATGTCTCACCCATATCTGTCTGCCAGATCTCTGGCCTGTCTGGTGTGAACATTCCTCGTGTCTTTCAGGTCTGCCTTGGTGCCCACCAACACCACATCCGGGCAGTCACAGTACGCGTTGGCCTGTAGCTGACCTGAACCCACACAGAGTAGTTCATTGAAACCAACAACATCCACACATCGACCTGAAACTCAGAATTAGGAAGAAAACAAGATGACACATACTCATCCAGTTCCTGACATTGAGGAAACTTTGCTGATTGGTCAAGTCGAACATTAGCAAGAATCCCATGGCATCACGGAAGAAAGCTGTAGTGAGGCTGCGGAACCTGAAAACAGACAGATTTTAGCAGCAGGGTGGCACGCTTTTTGGTCTAAGCAAATTTTGGGTGGAAGTAAATCATTGGTAAAAACATTCACAGTACCCAGAGGATGAACACCACTGACTTTGCTCGACTCCAAACGTTACCCGATTTATTAATGTTGAAAGTAAAGATGAATAACAAAACACCACAGTGGGAGTTTTACTGTTTAATTTCTACATCTTAAAATATGGCTTAACTGTTATAAAACTAATATAAAGGTTAGACTTAGATACCTCTCTTGTCCTGCTGTGTCCCAGAGCTGAAGATGGACTCTGAAGTTCCTCTCGGTCGTCCCATCAGCACCCGTTCCCAAGTATATCTGAGCCAAAGCAAAAAGCTGAATAATTAATCCAAAAAACATAAGAATGAATTTCCATTCAATGGTGGTAAAATGTTTTTAACACAGAGGATGAAGCTAAAATAAGTTTTCTTGATGAAACTGCCCAAATAGGTGTACTTTATCCCAACACGTTCAGCATGTATTTGAACTGCTACTATACTTAAATAAAATATATATATGAACATTTTGTCTCTTACTCTTTTCAGTTTAAGTAGTTTTGACATTTTTCACTTTGCAAGATCACTAGGTAAACACTTAACTGTAAAGACAACTATTTAAAACACAAGAATGTTTTTACTGCCAAATTTAGTATTTTTATGTAATTTATTAAGAAGAGCGAGAGTATCTTATGACAGTTTAATCTAACTAGGACATTGGCTCTCAGTGCTACTCAGAGAAAGTGACAAAATTTATTTGCCTCCTCTCTCCTCTCCTATAACTTTATTTTCTCTTTTTTTGTGTGTTTGTTTGACTTGATCTGTAATAGAGCTCCACAATATACCACTGCACAGTTTTGGGGACCAAAAGAATTCATAATATTTGTGTTATCACAGAAAAAGCAGAATATATATATATATATATATATATATATATATATATATATATATATATATAAAAATAGTAATTATCAGTCACAGTATGTTTTGTCTGTGTTTTTGGAAACAGAAGAGGGAGCGTTTCTGACCATTACAATAAAATAAGATTCATGACTGAATTCTATACAATAAACTGGAGGAAAATAATTTATGATGTTGCCACATCGTTTATATATAATTCATTAATATCAAGGTTATATGGAGCTATTTGTTTGTGCAGATAAAATAAAGGAGATATAAAAGAAGGAGAGAATAAATCAGATCTAATACAAAGTCAAAAAGCTTTTTAAGCAACATATGCAGCACTCACCACTCTCTTTTCCCGGAAGTCTATTCCCACTGTGGTTGTGAACTTGCGGTTGAACTTGTTGTCTGTGTACCTGTACAGAAAGGTGGTCTTTCCCACCCCTGAGTCTCCCAGCGCCAGTAGCTTGATCAGATAGTCATAGTCCCAGTCGACCATTGTGCAGCTCTGCTGAACCTGCCACAGAATTAAGCTCACAATGCAAGGCTTTGCTGCTTTTCATAAATCATGTACCAGACCATGAGAATTTAGAAGCATCTGGGGGTTTTCTAAGTAAGTCCTTACAGGGTGAGTTAACTACAAGAAAAAAGGTGAAATTTTTCCACCTAAGCTGATGTTTTTAGTCTGAGGCTGCAAGACCATCACACAGGCTTAACGGGACGTCATAACTCCCTGGTCATTAGGTGCTGATCAGAGAAGGACTAGCACATGACTGGAGCTGGCTTCCACATGAGCAGTCAAATGCCTCTCCAGAGATTTCTCTGTATTTACTTGGCAAAAAAAAAGCATGGCCTGTTTGGCAGACAGGAGTCCTTTTATTGACTTTAAGAGGCTATGCTATGATGCTGCTGAGGTCATTGCTATGTACCTCAATGTCAGATGATAGCAGGACCAGGCAGCCCAAAGAAGACAACATGGAATATCAGAATTAGTTATATAAGAAGGTTGTGTTAAAAAAACCCACACCAGTTCCTAAGGATAACTTAAAAAAAAAAAAGAAGCTTTCTTGGTGTCATGACTTCTACAAGAGTGCAGCACTGAGCAGTGAAAATACTTTTGCATTTGCATGATTAATAGTATTCTTAGAAGTCAGTGGAGTGAGATCAGTAAAGAACCAGCTAACCTGCAGCAGTCCCTGTGTAAAATGACAAAACATATTTAAAGATCGACACACAAACTCTTCATACATATACATCAATATACATATATATATATATATACATATACATATATATATATATACATAATCTCCACAAACTTAGCAACAACGATAAATCTTACCAGTCTATCTGCAGGAAATAATGTCCATTCAGATGTTGCTCCAGTCTTTATTAAATAAAATAAGCACTATCATGAAGCGATGGCACGTTGCATACCCTGAACCTTTCCCCCCATCCCACATGTGATCCAGGGAGGAGTTTAAGGCATTCAAGATCTAAGTGGGGCTGTGCTTATAGACTTTTTTTTTTTTTTTATGAAGGGTGTGGGAAAAAAGGCTCTTTGAACACTGGATTGTTTCGACAAATAATGTGTGCCTCTGTGGATTTCAGTGGAAAACATTCAAGCAGGGAACGGGCCCCACTTCTCACGGCTCAGCAGAGTAATCCTGCTTTTCTAAACAGTGTTTTAACAATAAGAAAACACTGAACTTGAAGCTAAAGACTTTAATCTTAACCCCCATGCTTTGTTTGATCCAAAATGAAAATTAAGTTAGAAATAAATTAATTAAACAATTACTTTCAGGTCAACTTTGTATTGTTTTGTGAATAAATCTAAGAACATACAAGAGTCAGGAAGTCTGGTACTTTGTTAATTTTTTTTTAATCAATAACTGTTACAATCTCAAATAATCTTTATATCAGCTAACTTGAAGAAAACTGAAGTGTTCAGCAGCACAGTTAAATGTTTATTTTTTGTTCTTATTACATAAGAGCTCAGCAGTAAAATATAAGAATTTCTCTCTTAAAAAAACAACCAACTGTTTAGGTTATCTTAATCAGTAATCAGGTCAACATTCTCTACCTGGGTTTGAAATACTTGAACAAGTTATTTGTCTGGCTACCTTTACCTGCAGCCTTTCTGTCTTTGTCTTTGGTCAAAAAGCTTCTCCCTGGTTTTCTGGACGAAGGAGTCTTCAGAATTGGCTTCTGCTGCTTCCATTTGGACATCAGCTCCCTCTGAACATCCGGCGGGAGCTCAGAAAACACCTCAGGGTCCACATTTCCAGGGAACTTGCAGTCAGAAGACTGGGGGAATGACACTTTCTCCTCCACTACATCTTTTTCGTTAACTCCACTTAATCTCACAGGCCACTGGTGAATCACTGTGGTCGCTCCGTCGGATACATCCAATACTTTTGCGGACTCTTTTTCTTCAATATTTTGAGAAGACTTGATTTCTGAAACGAAGGGTTCATTAGCATCTAACAGGCTTGCAGACCTATCAGACAGGGAGTTTAGGTAGGCAGGAGATAGCAGCTCCTTCTGGATATCCTCTGGAAGGAGATTAAATACCTCTAGGTCAATATTTGGTGGCAATCGATGTGCTACAGTCATATTTGTTTCATCTGAGTTGCATCCCGATGTGCTGCAGGATGCTTTTGGATTCTCTTCTACAGCAACAACAGAACTTTGTTTCCATTTGAATCCATGTAAAGCTGCCTTGGAGCTAGCAGAGCTGTTTGTGGTGACTTGTATTGTGTGTTGATTAATAATACTCCATGTGCTGCCTTCATCCAGGCAGGAACTCTTGGGATTCTGAGATGACTCATTCTGTAGGAGCATAACAGAAGAGAAGATGATATCAGGAAATTCTGAGAATTAGCACACTCCCCTCTTTCTAAGAAGAAACATTTTCCTCACATAGCAGCTCAGTGTCAAAGATCCCCTAAGCATATTGATAACTCAGAACAAGGTTTCTATGAGCCAAGTTCAATATTAAGACTGAAAGACTTTTAATTACTACTAACTAATGAAATATAATACCTAGTCACCAAGAGACTAGTATGGCCTGGAATGGTGTGTTTAGCTGTTCCCAGAAATATATGTTATTTCTGATGATATCCACAAATTCTCTTTTGCTTATTCCCGAGTTTCACCTTTTCAAATATTAGAGTCAGCTGCTTTCTCATTCATGAATAAATAAATAAATAAATAACAAATAAATAAATAACGCTCAGAAATATAGGAAGCTGGTCAGACAAAAGTTACAGCTTCATCTCTTTAGTATTTGCTTATATTTCAAAAATTAATAATAAAATTCTGAAATAACACTTTAACTGTATAAAGAGTTGGTTGGAACCAAAACGTAAACACAAACACTTTTTCTAACCCGAACTGCAGCATACATCGATCTAACTTCACTGGTTTACCTGGCTTTGCGTTTTTCTGGGAGACGAATTCTGTGTGAAGAACGATGTTATGGTGCCCTTCCCGCCAATGGCAGCTCCTCTGGTCTGCAGGTTACTAAAGCAGACATTGATGAGAGTGAGGTGGAAGGGAACACTACTGTTGACCATTTTCTGAAACAGTTTCATGGCCAGCGGGACCAGTTGGACCACTGCATCTTCAATGCTGCCTGTGGAAAGAAATACAGACAATTATGACTTGATAGCATTTTTGTACTGTAGGATGTGATGATAAATGATCCTAATATCAAACTGAAACACATTTACTGACTATAGAAAGACAAAAATCAAAGATGGTGTACATATTCCTTTTTAGAGATCCACTAAAACTAATAATAAACAAAGTGGTTTATCTAAAGACAGCACATCCAGATCACAAAATATACCAGGACATGGACGACGGAGATTTGCAACATTAAAGACGGTTTCATTTTGTTTTTTATGCAAATGACTGCTTTATATCTTAACAGCAAGTGGAAACTCTGACAGAGTGCTTCCTGGAGCGTACCAGAGGTGATCTTCTGTCCGATGTGGCTCGGGATTGGGCACTGCCGGCTCTCCCGATTGAACCACTTGTTGGTTGCTGAGTATTTACGAACCGTAAGCCTGAAGGTCTGAGGCTGCCGGCCGTCCTTGTGCATCCTAGTTTAGAAACAACGTGTTTTAGAATCAGAAATTGTAACTTAGAGATGATAGATCTGAGATGCTGAAATGGCTCTAACCTTTCCACCAGACTGCCCAAGAGCTCGTGAATCTTTTCCAAAACTTCTGTGGCAGAAGACATTTTTTTGAAGGAGTCTTCATCACTGAGAGACTAAAACCCAAAGAGGATACTAATGCAGTCAATAAATTTAAGAACCAAACAACATGATAATCAAAGGAGATCTTCAGAAATTTAACATTTCACTTAAAAAAAAAGTCACAGAGGAAGTCTGACAAAAGAACAATTAAGCCTGAGTCTTTAATACTTTACTGCAATGCAATTAGGATCAATTGTGTGTGTCATTTAAATAGATACTTCTTCCAGTTTTCCACTTACATTTTAAATGTTCAAAGCAAATTTGCTGCTAAATAATTTAAGCATTAATCCTAAACTTGACAAACCAAAATAGGTTTATGAGAATAATTTACTCTATTTGTAAGCAGCTCTGAAAGAACCCAATTACATCTTTCAGTGCTGTTAGACAAATTATTACTGTCACTTTTAAAATGGGTGTAAATCATTTTAATACCATTACCTAAATTAGAACAGATTCTGACCTTTTTTCCGGTGTCTACAGGTGTAATCAGTACACTGCATTTTAAATTCAGATCATACTAAATATCACCAAGTAACCAAGTGAGATTTATTTCTGAGATTGGGTGAATTTATTCCTAAGAAGACAATGACAAAATTACCAGCCATCTTCATGAGTCTGCAGACCTGCACCCAATCATTAAAAGTATCTTTGAGATTTCTGGCCATCTAAAAATTATTAATAGAAAAATACTCCAAAGATAGTAAACATCTAAAGTTACATCACCCCTACCTGTAATTTAACTTTACTAAATGAATGTACATATAGAGCTTATTGATTGTGATATATTCTGTCTAAATCTGCAGATACCATAATGCTCCTTTTGTATGAGCATATGGTTGCAATTTTAAGAGGCTTACCGAGCCCATATTTACCTGAGGGGCCCTAGTGGGGGTGACGGGCGAGTCATCAACACCAAAAACCAGATTCTTCAAACGCTGAGCACTTGAACTTCCGAACTCCCTTACCAAGTCATTCAGAGGGTAAAGCTGTAAATCCTTCAGACTGACTAATCCCAGAGTTTGAAGTCTCTTTGCAGTTTGATGACCTACCCCTGAGAACAGATAAAAAAATACAAAGAGGTTATTTAATATAACTAAGATAGACCAAAAACACAAAGAACCTTTGGACTGAAAATCCTTTCAAACAACTGTGCACACAAATAGTTCAATCTTTGTTCAGACTTGATTTTAAATATTACAAACATTACAGCAAATATCTTTAACATATCTGCACATAATCTACTATTATGGTTTAGTGTGTGTATACCTGGTACTTTTCGTAGACCACTTAGAGAGCTCATAATGTCACTTATGTTCTCTGGGAGCAGAATTGTTTGCTGATTGGGTTTAAAGGTGCCTGAAACCAGTTTTGCCAGCAGCTTGTTTGTGGCAATGCCAGCACATCCAGTCAGGCCCAGTTTGCTGTGAATAGCTTCTCTCAACTCTGCTGCAATGTGTGAACCTACAGCCAATCTTGCATGATTGCTCGCTTTAACATCTGCACCTAAGCACGAAAAAAAAAAAAAAAAAAGTGATTGTGAAAACCTCTGCTAAAGGTTCACAAAGTGAGTTTTAAATGGGAAACTGAGAGTACTATGCAAATTCTTGATCATTTTAGCATCTTGGACACTTTACAAGTCGTTTCTCAGTTTCCATAAGCCAGATGTGCTACTACATGCCAGAGGCACACATCTAACTTACTAAAGTCATTGTAGACATGTCCTTTAAATGAAATGCTGTCAGATTCCAGTGTCTGAGCAAGTCTGTGTTCAACCATCTCTGTGACATCCATGAAGTTTTCATCAAATCCAAGCCTTTCTACCAGTCGACAGTGAGACATTAGCAGTTCTGGAGGGTGGAAAAGAAAAAAATAAGGCAAGGTAAACACAAAAATAAAAAGTGTGTCATGATAAATGGAGAAAATATTTAATTTTGTGTTATAATATGTTAGAAGAAAAGCAGCATTAACTGTAACAGCAAGAGTGCGGTAGTCATAGCTAGGAGTAGTAAAAAGGTCTTGTTTCTGCATTTATAAGTATTGAAGCAACTGTAACTGGACATGTTTATTTTATAATTCTGACACCAAAGCTTTATATTAAATTGTTAAATTTGGGTTATTTAAGCTTTAATTTGCTTTGCTGTGAATAGCAAATCAGAAAAATCCTCTATCTAACATTGAACGGATGCACTAATATCTGCTTCTGTAGTAGATTGTAAGATTAATGTTTCTACAAATACGTGAGAAATGCTTCTCTTGCAAACCTGTGACTTTATAGGACGTTTCTCTGTAGTGTGTCAGGTCTTCTCCTTTAACCAGCACAAGCTCAGGACATTTCTCCTTAGCATCAGTAACGGACATCAGCTTGGTGACCCCTCGCTCCCTTGCCACATAGTTACATGTGACGATTATGTATTTCTGCTGAATACCTGATGATAAAAAAAGGACTTTAGTAGAAACGAAATGTGTTTAACTTGTCCTAATCTCTTTTAAGTTTACCTAAAGGTAAATCTTTCAATGCTGGGTTTCTGATCATTTCGACCTGAGCATAGAAGCAGTCCAGGTCAAAATGCAGAATGACTCTGTGTGCAGGTCCTGGTGCTATATTGGTGTTGGGTCCTGAAATGCACAGTTCACATACAATAAATTAAAGAGATGCACATTAAAAAAAAAAGCCACATGACAGCCACAATTAAGTGTTTTTGAGACAGTTTCTATGCCTAGCTTTTCATTTTACGATTTACCAGGAACAGACGCGGAGGGGCTGACAGCCGATGAATCCACGAAAGTGCTCTTCCACTCGGTTTCATCTTCTTCGATATCATCTTCGCTGCTATCCATTTCAAAACACAAACTTTGCAGGGATTGACATTGCGCCAGATAATGCCACAGAAGTTGTGATTATTATACTATTTCGCTCACTCACAGGAAGTCCTGACGCATTTTAACGCAACACTGCCATCTACTGGCCTGGAAGAGTTTCTCCGGACACGCTAACCATTTTCCAATAATAATACAAAAAAACACCATATAAATAAAATACCGTATTCCTATCAATTTGTTAAAGTAAAATTAAGCTAACCCAACCAAATTCAAATGTTCTGAAAACATATATAAATATCCAGCGTTATTTCGAAGCTTTTAACCGTAGACCCGGGCAGAGCCTATATAAGTGGGGTTAACGTTAGTTGAAGTTCGTTAGAAGTCATCACCTGGCAGCAGTTAACTTTTAATTAATCGGATATGGTGAGCTCCTGAAAGATACGTATTTCCTAATGTTTCCTTCATCTGGGATTTTTGCTAATATAAACTGTCCCTTTGAACAACGTGGACTTTGTGAACGACCCCATTGCATATACAAACATGACACAAAATCGTGGGATACGTGTGGTGGCTTGTGTAACTCTTCAATTGTGGATTTAACAGGTATGCTAGTCCGTTAGAGGTATGCTAACGGGCGCTCAAACCCTATCAGGCCAGAAGTTTGATAGATTTAGTTGTTAAATTTGAAATGTATAGATTTTATTTGTTATATTCAGTTTGAGAAACAAATTAAAAGCTGTCTAATTGACGAAAACATCTCGTTTAGACTGAATTGAAGTTTGAAATCTACAAGAAATTAAATGGTATCACGCTTTCTTTGATATTTACTGCTTTTTTTTGCACCCGAATACATTCAGCGAGACAAATAACGAAAAGTACATAATTGTCTCAAATGGTAGGATGTCTTTCTAACAACAATAAAATGAATAACCCAATTGCAAATTAGGAAAACGTACACGTATAACCCAATCACTGTTTTAATTTTCCATTTTTGAATGATCTAAGTTGAGTAGTTTTTCGTTCAAAGTTAGGGTGGGAGAGGAACTTTTTAGTTTTCATCAAGACTGGTTGCAAAAAATGTAGTTTTTTAACATTTAAATGTAATTAAATGAATTCAAATTTTAGAAAACACCTTTTGTAATACAGGATAATTATTTAAAAAATTATTTGTACTTTTATTTTAAAGTAATTTGAATTAATCTTGTCAACAATGCTGTCATTTTAATTGTCAACAGGGACCCAGTATGACAGTCCATATGCTGCCTGTGGAGGACTTGTGAGTGATGGGACCACAGGCAACTGCCTCCATGAGCTGGAGCGAATTAACAAGGAGATTGAAACTGTAAGGAACCAGGTTGAACAGGAGCAACGGCGGCTGTCCTGCTACCAGACTATACAGGCAGACAGCAAAAACAATGCTCCCATCTCAACGCTTGATACCAGTGTTTCTTATGGATTATCTTCAATCACTGACCATAAAACCCAAGTACAAACAAGGAAGTATGTGGTTGACAACACAAAGCCAAGGACTGATCTAGAGTATGACCCTCTTTCCAACTTTTCTGCTGCCTTGCGATCTTACAGGTCATCAAGTAAGGAGCAAAAAGTACAAAACCAACAGGATCTGGAAATGTCAGGACCTGCAGATTGCAGACCTTCTAATAAAATAGCGCCAGCCCCTTATCAGGTCCCGATTTCCAGATCTCCATCTCCAGAGCTACTTGATAACTCTTATGAAGATGGTGTGTTGATAATTGATGATCCTTTGTCGCCAGAGGAAATTAGCAGTGAAGTTCAAAGACCTATTGTTTCTTTAGCAGGAAAATCAACCCAGAATATAGAAGAAATGAGGAAAGGCAAAACTGTTCCTGATATACTAGATTGTACTTCACAGAAGCTAAAAGCTGCTGATGTGCTCGATGTGACCTCTTCAGAATTGAGGGAAGATACAAATCATTATAGTTGTGGAGATAAAAACAATCAGCATCTTCTTACATTTGGTTATGGCAAAGAATATAAAGAAGCACCAGTTTATGGGAGTGTAGTTGACTTAAATGAATGGAGCTATCCTCAGAGTGAGCTGTCCTGTACTGTTGAGAAAGTAAATCCACTGCATCCTCTAAAGCATTTACTTTCTTATAAACTTCCACCTGCAAATTCACCACCCATGCAACACATTAAACAAGTCCTGACAGAGCAGCCAGCTCAGAACAGGGTTCAAATCCACAAGTCCCCTGGGCAAAGTGTGCAGTCGCATGAAAACCAGAAAATGTCAGATGGGTTATTACAGAAGCAGGGCAACGCTGCCCTAAACCATGTTCCGCCTGTGACATGCCAGATGCGAGCAGAGCCACCTCCAGGCAACGGCCAGTTTTCAACTCTTATTTCATCTGTCAACTCCCATTTAAGTAACCGAGCTGAATCCAGTGAGCAGCTTTTCAATGATATGAATGAACCTATTATGATCAACTCCAGCTCTGAAGATGAGGAGAAAGGGCTTAACTATTCAGAAATGGAGCTGTCAGACAGTGACCCAATGGAAGAATGCTACAGGATCTTTATGGAGGCGAACCAGGAGGATAAGAAAAACAAACATCCTGATGAGCCTGTAAGTGTGCAGTAGACAAACTTTTTTCTTTAGTAGCTTAAAGTTTACTTACTATACTGTTTTACCATTTTAGGTTGGATCTAATATGGATGTTGAGAAGCCAGAGGTAGACGTAAAGCTTCAGCCTTTGCCAGGGAAGAAAAGGGTGGCCCATGAAGGCCAACATATCGAGGTACGTGCTTCGTTGACATTCCTTATTTCTCTGGATGTAACTACACCACCTCTGTATCTTCTTAAATTCATGTATTTTTTAATTTTGCAGTCATTGGCTAAAAGAAGACCTCAGCCACAAATTTTGGTTCCACTCAAAGAGCCAGCAGCTTCAAAATATGTATCCAATCCCACTATCACTTCTAAGATCCAGCAGGTACAGCAGAAAGCCTCCACGCTGACTGCTTTGGTTAAGGCTAGTCAAGCTTTTGTTTCATCCACTAGTCAGAGAACGCCAGAAGTACAGAGTGAACTTCCTTTTACGCAAACCCCTGAAAACCTGCAGCCTTCTCCTTTGCAAAATGGTAAGCATCTAATGGCAGTTAAATGGCATGTTGGGTGGATTATATTGGTCAATAAACATCAATGAAATTGTTTTTCATATGTAAAGATGAAAAAGCAGCAGTTATAAAAACTTACCCAGTCTACATTGGCTGATCTGTTTTTCCTCTTCCTAATCTTACTATAAGTAAAAGTTTCTCAATATTTTCTAGTTGCTTTGCGCAAGTTTATTGTAACCGTTTTGCTTCTACAGCTTATTTGAACTACATACCTTTGGGGACTGCAGTAATTGAAGTGGGCAACAACTTGCACTTGATCCTCCCACAGAGTGGATTCCCTCCAACTGCTGCATCCACTTCCACCCCTGTTACTTCAGTGCTAACTCCAATGGGTCAAGTGCATCCAAGCGCTGTTACACTCAAGCAAGCTTACCACCCACTTACAATTACCCCCTTGCCCAGATACCGCTTAACAGCGCCTGTACTTATTGCCCCTCCGGTGCGTAGGCCTGCACTAAACTCTCCTTTTGCCTCAACATCGTTGCATTCGAAAGCTGCTTCCGCAGCTCCACAAGCTGCTGTCCAGGCAGCTGCTAAGGTAGAGAACATGAATAGTGTAGCTGATGCAAGTTGGATATGTTGAATCCCTTAAATATTAATAGCAATGTCTTCCAGCCCGTTCCTGCTAAACGTAAACTGAGGCAGCAGTGTGAGGCTGCAAAAGACAAAGTTCCCCATGATGTTCGCCAACGTTATGTGAACATGTTTACAGAGGAGTTCCTCAAAACAACAGCTAATGTTAATGAGGCCTTTGAGAAGGTGAGCACACCTCTAAATGTCCTCACTCTAAGACTTCAGACTGGACATTTTCTTAATTTTTTTTTCTTCATTTATTTTTATTTATTTTTGATAGGCCCTCGCTGAAGAGAAAACTGTGTACAGCCGCAGTATGAACAAACTCAAATATATGAGTGTTGCAGTGAATGCACTCAAGAAACTGAAGAACCAAAGTGCTGCTGCAGCTAAGGGTGAGAAACCTCCAGATGGGGCACTAAAAAGAAAGATCCCATGCTGTTCATGAGTTATGCATCCTGATTCAATACAGTTATTAATTGTATCTTATCTATCTGTACTTATTTTTTTCCCCCCCTGTAGCAGATGAAAAGCAAGTCAATAGCCAGAAAACAAAGGGCAGCATACCTCTCAATCCTCTAAAAATAAAAGGCAATGGTGAGTAATTTTCTCATGGTATGTTCTTCATTGAAGCCAAATCTTTTGGCAGGTTCTCAGTTACTTTCTTTTCTTTCTTCAACAGATGAGATGACATTGTATGAAATTTTGCAGGATTATGTTTTGTCTGATGAAAAAATGATTGAGAACAACTTTCCTGCCCTGCACCCAGAAAAACGTGGCTCTGCTGTACTTTTCAATGATAAGAAAGTGAACACCGACAGTAAGTGAAAGCATCATTCTCTGCTTTTCTCATATTTGTTCACTAGAGGGCACATCAGACTGCTCTATTTGCAGTGAGTTGTTTGTCCACATTCATCTTTGGTGATAACCTTTTTCTGTGTTAATAAAAGCTCTTAAACGGATCTGCTGTCGATGTGGAGCTACATATTCTGTAAGCTCAACAGGCAAACACATCCGGAAGGAGGAGTGTAACTACCATTATGGAAAAGGAGTTGAAAAGAGAGGTTGGCAGCTAATTGATCATGTATATCATGTGCCCCTCTGGGTAATTATTTTTGGTCTAAAAAATATTTAGCTTTGCTTACCTTACTCTGGCAGCAGCAATATCATCATTAGAATATCGTTTGTTACTGGTTACTTTATTAGAAACACAATGTTTAGAGTTTAACACGGACATATGTAGAAGTGTTTTTATAAACCGGTTAGTTAAACATTGAAAATGTCTTGAAACCTGCAGTACCAGGTGGATTGGAGACCCGCTACAGCTGCTGTCAGGGAGTAATGGGAGCACCTGGATGTCAGGTCTTTAAGGTAAAAGATGTAATTGTGAGCTGGAGAAATTCCTTTTTAACCTTGTACATGGATCAGTTTTTATTATTATTATTATTATTATTATTATTATCATTATATATATATATATATATATATATATATATATATATATGTTTTCTCTTTTCTGGCAGGTGCGTATATATACCCCTCTCCCACCCG
>JBAMHW010000012.1:8737518-8765544 GCA_037177495.1 Rhadinocentrus ornatus
CAGAACTGTCTGTTGTTTTCATTATTTACCGACCTCCTCCGATCCTGCCTAAACAAATAAAAGTGTTTCATTACATGGACTAATATAAAATTTACACTATAGAACATGTTATCTACCTCTTACACAACTGATTCAAATTAAATAGATTTCTTCAACAACTTCTTGTGAAGCGCTCCAAAAAGATCTCTTAGTGAGCCAATAATTTAAGCCAGGTGTGTGTTAGCAGGGACCTTCTCAAACCTGCAGGACGTTGGTCTTTGAGGACCAGATCTAGATAACCATGTTCAGACATTTTGACTACTATAGCAGCAAAAGCACAATTGCATTCATGAGGATTGTGTTCTGCTGAGATGAAATTCTGATTTTGTGCACATTCTGAAACTAACCAACACGCACAGGAGCAAAAGTGGAATACAGCCTTAATTCACCTGAGCTTAACACAACACAAAGTGTTTGTTCGCGTATTGCAAGTCACATCCCTATCACAATATTTTACTTTCAAATATCATGCAGCTCAAGTCCATAAGTGCGTGGCATTTTGTAATAAATAAAAATTAAACATTATACTTCGAGAATTCTGGCATGAACTTAACACACGAGTATTTTGTCATGAAATCTTTAACATCTAATTTGTCCTTTCTGACAAAATTGCTTTAAATAATACTAATGGCTGTGCTTTTCTTGTAATGAAAAGTCATATTATCCAGTAATCAATGACAGATGAAGTGCAGTCTGTGATAAATAATATCAGGAGCCTGAACCTGAAAAAGCTAAATGGACAGAAAATAAACTCGGTATAAGGACCAGTATTAAAAGTGTGATAATGTGCTCTGAATCACCTTGAGGACTTTATGTGGCACTTCGGGAAGCAGCTCCTCCAGCTGAGCGATCGGGGCCCCCAGGAGCCACTGCATAGATGGAGCTCTGGTCAGCATCAGCTGGTTGACCAAAGGGTTAATACAAGGAAACTGTGACAGACACTCTTCTTCCTGGAGGGAATACGAAACATTTAAAATCACACTGCACATTTTTAGAAGAAAGTAGACTTTTAGCCACTTATCAGACTTAAAATAATTAATTTTACTTGAATAAAACGTGTTCCCGGCATATTACTTTTTTAAAGAATGTCCTACAGTAATTCTAAATCGTATATTTTAACATTATTTGGAAACATAAATCAATATTTTTTCATAATCATGAAAATTAAAAGAAACTGCAGAAATATCTAATAATTTTAAAAAGTAATCTGTTGCAGATTTTTATTACGTTTTTTTTTTCAAATTACATTTTAACTATCTTGTAAATTGAGTTTAAAGCTAAATATTTTAGTTTGATTGCTGCTATTTTAGTAATATTTCCAATTATTCTGGAAATGTGGTTTGTAATAATCTGTAATCTTGTTGCTGAAGCTGCCCTTAAGTACTTACAGTGGATTTTTTTTTTGATTCGCCTTCATTAAACTAAAGAAGACCAAACTATGTTTAAGTTAACATCAAGGATATGTCTTGAATTTTTGTTTTCCTTTTCAGAACTTCGATTTTGGGATGTTATGGTCACCTGTGAAGGCATCACATTCAACCAGCCCCTGTTCAGGTAGCTCAAAGGGTCTCTCTCACTGGACATCAGAGTGGTGAAGCAAATCTGGTTGATAAACTTGGCCATTTCAAAGACTTCTGACACTATCAGCACCTGAAAACAGAACAGGACATGAACTGGCTCTGATTGATGTGCAATTTTCAGATTCAAGGTTTAAGTGTTGGCCAAAACTTTAAAAAAAAAAAATATTAGAAAAGTATTATTATTTTAATTCAACAAAGACAATAAAATGTCAACTCTTAATTTAATAAAGTATTTTAGTTCAGGACAGTTTAGAGAATCAGAATTAGACTTAACTGTCATATGTGGCATATAATAAAATTAAAAGTTTAGATAAAGATTTTGATTCTGGAAATTGTGCTTTTTTTATTTACTTTCTTCAATTTACAAACCATGTGAAAAGAGTGATCTTCAAAAACAAATATAAAACTTTCCTGAGGACTCTGTCAGAATTATCACAAAATGTTGCTTATGATGTTTCATGAAGAGTTTGTTGTTGGCTCGTAACACAAACTTGTTCATAGCATGTCTGTTATGAATGCTTACATGTAATTAAATTATATGTTTAACCTGTATCTGGTTTTTTTTGTATTAACACTGCAGTAGAAAATCCTGAGCCGCGACAGGAGAAAAGTGAGTGATGAGTGCACCATGTCCAACCTTCACATTCAGAGTCTCGGGCTTTGTGCCGAACAGCACCAGAGATGAATAAACTAACACCAAGTTGCTGAAGGCTTCGCTGGAAAACCTGCAAAAACACACACATACAGTTAGCCTTTGTGTGATCTGTGTGTAGTTGTGAATGCACTGTGTACTGTGTGAAAAACGTTGAAAGTCCCCCATAATGTTAACCAGTGTTACAGTAAAGAGTAGAGTTGGGTGAGATTTGGGAAGTAGGATGGTGTAAAGTGCTGGCAACATGACTGTGTGTGTTAACACTGACCCTCCCCCCTCACTGTCAGGGAAGTGCAGGATGAGCCAACAGCAGCTGTACTGAAGAGAGAGTGCAGTCAGCCTCATCACCACTCTCTCGCTAGCTCGCTCCTGACACAGTTCGTCCCCCTCCTATACACGCACAAAAACACACACACACACACTCAGTGAAAAAAGGACTATGATTAGAGGTGTATATTTATTAACAGAGCATTTATTACTTTGCTCCCACCCTCGGTTGGAGAATGCTCCTGTAATTTTAAGTACTTTGGCTTAACTATTATTTTTTAATTATTTTTAAATGGTGAAAGAGTTTATCTAATTTTATTTTGTTGAAACTAGAAGACTCATCCAGAAAAAATAAACACTTTGAGTTTATACTGTAGGTATATTCTGCCTAAGTATGCCTATAAGAATTACTCAGTGCAGTATAGTTTCATGCATTTTCTTTCAAAATTCTGGAGGCTTTTTCAAGGGAGTGGGAAAAAGTGTGGACACCCAGTGCCACAACAAATTAGTCTGTGACCGTTTTAAATGTAGACTTTAGGAGTGAGGGCATTTTAGCTCATCTTGACTTTGAAATAGACCTTCAAAGAGCTGTTTGAAGAAATAAGGCTTAGTTTTTAGAGTTCAGGTTAGAATCAGCTTTAGGTTAGGATTGGGGTTGAAGGATTATATTATGTCCGCTTTTAAATCCCTGCTTAAAACACCCTGCTTGGTTTTTGAATCCTAGTCGAGATGGTCATTTGTAGTATTTTTCATACTTTGTATCGTAATGTATTTGTGTTTTAACTTTTTTTAAATTATGGTAAAAAAATTTTTATTTTGGAGTGTTCTATTGGTGTGCTGTGCAGTACCACAGTAGTTGTTGTAAATGTGCTATGGAAATTAACTTGAACATATCAGAGTAGCTCTTTGTAAAGAAGTCTGCTTGTCCAGGTACCTGAATGAAGATAGCAGTGCTTTCGTCCACTGTGATTACAGCGTAGTTATTGATCCCTCCAAGCTTCTGCAGAGCTGGCGAGTAGCTCCTCTCTAACACAGTTATATTTAAGCTGTAAAGCAGACATTCACAAGTTAGTTAGATGCCGACCCATAACTAAACTTATTAAGAGGAAAAATGGCAACAATTTGCTGAAATTAAAATGCACCAGTCTTATTTTCAAACTGAAAAAAATAGCCATTGGTTATACTAATGTTACAACTTGACTGTAAAATAAGTCTTATAAATAGAAAATTTCTTCTGTTCCATTTTACTGAATTTGAGCAAAAAATAATGAACTTGTCACAAGTAGAGCTACACACACTTCTGAAATGAGTTAAAACTCTTTAATCATTCATGAAAATCACATTATCCACAGCCATAAAAACATGGGAAAATGACCAAACCAGAGAAACTGAACCACTGGATGGCTTTAGGTAGGTGTTAACAGATTAAACACAGTCAAGAAAATAAATTACTGTAGGTGCTACTAGAGGATCAGCAATTTTACAGTCCATAACTGGAACAAACTTCTGCATCTTAAACTGCTGCTACTGTAATAGGAAGAAACAACAGGCCTGGTATTTAAAACAGTGAGGGTCCTGTCAGAGGGAACAATAATTAATGATATTTTCATCACGTCACTTCTGATTGGTTTTATATACTAAAAATATGTTTATAACTAAATTCTGTAAATGCAATTAACCTACAAAATTTTAAATGATAATAGTTAGGATTTTTTTAAGTAAATGTTGTCAAAACAATAGACAAAATTATTAATAATCAATCATGCCTTCCAGTCTGTTGATCAGTGCCATCATCTATGCTGTGGTGTGCTGAGGGAGCAGCATCAGCACCAGGAATTCCAGCAGGATCAATAAACTGAGCCATAAGGCTGGTAAGATCAGGTCCCTGAACAAACTGGTCTCCATCATGGACAATTCCTCACATCCATTACACAGTGTACTGGAGGGACAGCGGAGCTCTTTCTCAAACAGATGGCTGCAGCTCCGCTGTCATAAAGAGAGGTTCAGGAAATCACTCCTTACTTTCACAATAACCCTGTACAATAACTCTTCCATGCGTGAGAGGTGATCATCATCTCTGCATGTTGACCCAAACATACCCAACAATCCATAATCATAATTGTATGTAGTCTGTGTATATAACTATTTTAATTTTATATGGAGTTTTTAGGCTTCCCTTGTGCATTTTGTGTATATTGAGTTTATTTTCTATCAAATAAAAATAATAGAAATCTGTGAATATAGTGAAATCTTGATGCTAAAGAATACAACTGGACAGTTTTTTTTTATTTCTTAATGATGCAAAGACAATAAATAATTTCTGATATTTAAAAGTTGTTCTCATATTTAAACTCAAACTTGACTTCAGTGTTTTTCCCAAACAACATTTTATCACCTGGACCAGAGCTGTTGCTTCCCAAACCAGAAACACAAGAGTTAGTATTATTTAAATATGTAAATGCAACATCATGTGTGTTGTTAACTAACATAAACTAAAAGGAAAGCTCACCTTGACTCGAGTGTCTGCAGCAGCAGGGGGCAGTTAAGAAGCCCCTCCGTCACAAACAGCACATGAGGCACGTTGTCTTCCACAGACCATGAGGCTTTCTCTATGTCTTTAGGGAACCAACACACACATTTAGAGGAGAAAACCAATTTCTGGACAGCAGAGTGAATAATTTCTATGTGGTGGCAGCAGACCAGCGTCAGAGATGATGGTGTTAAAAGTGAGGTAGCTGATGGTCTTCTCACTGCAGACTGTAGACCACGGAGACTGGCCTGGGTGGTCAAATTCCACCACAAGAGAGAAACAGGTCCAGGGAAAGTCGGGGCCTATATGTTGCTCATACACCACCACACAATCACTGTCATGCACGCTTGTGAAGCAGGATGGAAGTACGACAAAACATTTAGTTTAAAATTGCACAGGATCTGAAATCATTGCCTTAAGTACAGCAATTACTCCTCCTTGGTAAAGCCTTGTTTTTTTTTTTTTTTAGTCAGATGGCATGAAGGAAATATTGTATTGAGTATTGTACACATTTACTCTAATATTCTATCAGTCCAGGTTAAAAATTACCCCTATAAATTCTTTATGAAATATCTTTAAAAGAGCCACTGTGAGACAAAATGACGAGATGGAAACAAAAATAAAATAAACCACTGTACATTTTTACCTGCTCACCACACTGGCACCACTTAGCTTTCTATTATCAAGACAAATTGAAGTTACAGCAGCACCTGCAATAGAAACACAAATGAATGAATAAATCTTCTTTTAAATGGAACCTCAACACTTCCACAGCTCAGTGAGTACATCATTACTGCAGCTAATTATAATTACAGAGATGTCTGAAAGAGATACTGACCAGTCACTTGGTTTAAACTGTTGATGATCATTGATCTGTTTTCATCAGAGACAGCTGATAGTATGACAAGAATCTTCAGAAAGAAAAAAAAATTACCAAGACCTTACAAGGTGAATCACAAATTAACCTCAACGAGCTAAATCTGAAGTACAAAATGTGTCCTGTACACCCAAAAACAAGTATTTTATCTCTTGTGAGCACTGACTTTATTTGCAGTGCTGCGACCTTCCCTGCTGGCCAGCCATTCAGCTAGCAGCTGCTGCAGCTCCAGCAGTTTGGGGTTGGGCTCCTGCTTCTTATGACTGAGGCAGAGGATGATCTGAATCTTCTTCAGCAGCTGCTTCAGCCTCTGCTCTGCACATGCCTCAGCTGCCTTTGTCAGGTACTCTTCAGTGAAGAGAGGGTTGTAAATATTACAATATGATGAGTACAAATTGCAAATTTAACACACCCATTGCTTTGAAGTTGAGGCACCTCTGCAACATTTGGAAGGCAGAGAAGTGAGAAACACTTTTGCTATAATGTGAGTAAATTTAAATAACAAGCATGTTTTTAAAGAAATTTTAACTACTGCAAATAGAGCTAAAGATTTTTTGGCAACTTTAAGTTACTGCTGAGGTTATAGAAGTTTTTATACTGACCTAGTCCAGTGCTCAGGTCACATTTCAGCAGCAGCTCTTTGAATGTCACTAACACATGAATCAAATTTGCCAGGTTGAAAAGCTGTTCCTGATCTGCAAGCAACACAATGGCAGCAATAGTATGAACTTACAGAGAGAAGGATTAATAGATTAAATCACACATTTATAGACACAAATAATTTAAAAATAAAAGTGCTATTGCTGTGACATTTCATACCTCTGACCAGCTCTGCACTCTGTGCAGGGGTCCTGCAGAGTGCTCTCTCCTGCTGTTTGAGGAGGAAGTGTGTTTGGTCCGGAGCCATGCTGCTAAAATCTCTCCATGTTGGGAAATTAAGCCCCAGCTCTCTGGCAGAACTCAAACAAGGCTGAGCAAAGGCCAGAAGCTCACAGTAGGCGTGCAGCTGGCTTTCTGCAAGGCAGTGCAGAGGTTTAAAAAAAACAAAACTTCTGAGCCTTCATCCTTTGCAATCAAAACATCACTACTAGTCAATGAGTAAAGTCCTATGGTAGGTTGACCTAAAATAAGAAAAAAAATCAGTCTTTGAAATAGCCTGATTTCAAAGCCATTAAACCTTATAGACGTCTAAGTATTTAGCTCTTTTCTTACTACATATAAAGTGCAATTACTTTGAAAAAAGAAATTAATTGAACATAAAATTATACTCATTTGGTTTTACAATATGATTTAACCAAAGGTTTGTTGTATAAGTCACACCTGTAGCCTGAACCTGCAAGACTCTGCTATCCTGTCTCTCCTGATGGTTCGACTGACTGACAGCACGGCTGATGGGTTGACTCGTCCACTGAGCAGTGGGTTTCTGCTCTCTGGCGGCATCTCCTGACACAGCAATGCTCATGTATGCCGGCCTCTTGTCAGGTGTTTGCATCTGATCTGAAGGAGGCTGCACCTCCATTGGTGATGCTTGCTGGTTCATCTCTACAGCTGATATAAAGAGAATCAGGTGTTTTCTGTATTTACTCGTGGGATCATTTAAGTATCTATATATCAATCTACACAAACATACAGTAATACAAAAATATATTTTGCAGTTTTTTTAATGGCAATGAAACATTTCCATGTAAAACTAGTACAATATGTACTTGTGCATGTTTTCTGCCTTCTGTCTGAGGATTAACAGCAGTCAACACTGACCAAGTTTGTTCAGCTTTACTGCTGCCTGCCAATTTTTCTCTTACTCCATTCATCCTTGATAACAATGCCCCAGAAAATATTAAAGCAGCATTCAGCAGGAGTGAGATGTAAATATTTAACAGCTGCAAAGCTTTATGGAACAATATGGTTTTCATCTCTTCAAAATTTTGCAATTTACTGACAATGCTTCCTGCTTTGTCAAATCTCTCTAAGGATAAAATCTACAAGCCATGTTTTTGCTTTAACCACTAAATGAAGCCAGAGATGCAAATAAATAAATAAATAAGTTCAGTGATTGTTCCCTTATAATTGAATAGGATGGTGGAAATTAAAATTGGTTTCTTGCTTGTTCAACTAGCTTCTTGTTATCCATTTTAAAGGCAGAAATACAGAAATCGTAGAATAACTGGAATTACCTCATGTAACACAACTTTTAACAACTTGTGCATATATTTAGAAAATATGTGCAGAAAGACTGATCTGTTTACAAATAAATATGTACCAAACTGTTTTCAACCCCAGATGAATCCGATGGCATTTCATGAGTTTATAGATAAGTTTGTCACTTCCCCTGTAATCTCCATCTGCTGAACTGCGGTCTCTGGATCTTTCCAGACTCAATGACACGAGTTGGAGGAACATGAAGCAGACTCAGATTTTCTTTTTTTACATATAATGACCAAAGCATACCAGCAGTTTTGGCTGAACTCTGAGGTGTTGCATCAACTGGGGGCACCTGATGCGATCTCAGCATCATGAAGGTGGACAGAGGGTCGAAGTCCTTCTCTGGTTGAAGTTTAGCAGACATCAAACTTCTGTAATCATTTCTTGAGGACAGAAGCACCTCTGGATCGTTGGTACTCTGTGAGGTCTTACAGTCATCTTCAACTATGTTGACAGTGTTTATATGAACAGGAAGCCTCTTTTCTGAGATGATAGCCGTAGGTTTTTCCTCCTTATTGCCTAGGCTTACACCATGCACAAGGGAAATGCTCTCAGATGAATCAACTGTGGATTCTTTATGAAGGTCCAAAAGGAAAGATCTATCTGGAATCAGATGAAAAATATTAAGCATAGAGCAGGTAATTTTTTGCACATGGGATTAAAGACATGTGACAAAAAATTTTTTTCTTTTTTTTTGGGGGGGGGGGTGGGGGGGGGGGTGTTAAACTATACAAATAAACAAATGAAGTGTTTTTATCTCTACTTACTATAAAATTACATTTTCTCTCTTGAACTGTGCCACCAACTTATACCACTAGGCTAACCAGAAACTCACCATCCACGTGTTCAGGTAAGAGTTTTGTGAAGTTCTCGACCTCCTGTTTCTGTGTGGGGGGAAACTCAGAACTTATACTCTCTGTGAAGTCACGGCTGCAGCCCAAAAGCGACTGTGGGGTTCCCGACTCCCAACTCTGTAACTCCAAGTTGTCATCAGCATGAATGAAACTTTGTTTCTCTGATTTAAGAACTCTCAAGGCTTCACAAAGAGGCTGGAACTCAACAGCTGGTTCATGGATTTGGGGCTCTATGAGAAAATGTAGAGTTTAGTTACAAATCTTAGAGATTAATTAAAACAGTTAGTCCCTGACTGTTCAGGATGCGACCTTCAATTCAAATCAGATGAGCAGATGCATATAAAGATATTTCTATTCATAAACGGGTCTCCATAACACTGTAAAAGAGCAGGAAATCCTGTCTTTTCATCCTATAGAGGACCAAAAATAGAGCATCCTTCAGTTTCCTTAATAAACAAACAAAATAAGATCTAGTTTTTGTTTGTCTACTTTTCTTTTTCTGATCTTGTATATTTTTGGAGCATTTGAATGTGACCTATGTGTGAATACAATACAAGTGCAATGTAATCCGAGATTATAAACCTGCACAAGAACAATTTTACAAGCAGAACCAAGCAAAGCAAATGCAACACAAGACAGACAAGTGTTAATTGGTTATTACTTAGCAATAGCAAAAACAAAGGTAAGACAATACCCAATTTGCCCCCTGGTTTTTCTCTTTGCTTTCTCCAGTACTACAAATCAATCTGATGTAATTTTCCAATTTCTTTCTTGTACACGTTATCCCTTTTTGTTCACTTTCTCCAAAAGTGTTGTTTTGGATCTTTTTGCATAATCTTGAGCAGTTTTTTTCCCCAAGCTGTATTTACTGATGCTACAGTATGTGAAGTGGACCTGTAAGGCTAAATGGTGTGGTGCTGTACCAAAAGCCAAAGTTGCAAATTATATCTCAGATCTTTGGAACTTCAGGCTTCAGTGTGCTTAATGAATGTCAGTAACTCATTTTGAATGGAGAAACCACACTTCACCAATTTTTTCCCGCCTGGGGCATCGGGGAAAGAAAAGACAATGACAGAGCAGGAGTCAATATTTGACTGAGTTTTACTGGCTGAGAGATCTCACAGAGGAGACAAGATGAATGACATGCTGAATTAGCCTAATGTTTTAACTTCATAATCAATTTTAATGTTACATTTTAATAGAATAAGGGTAAAAGTATTCCCTGATTACTTGGTTGGTTGAAATGTTCGTATTAGTGGCGAACTACGTCAGTAAAATGTCCCTTTAATTACAAAAATAAGAAGCTATACATGCAGTTACCTGACAAAAGAAAGCCCACAATAAATGTGGGATGCTTCTCTGCCTTCCAAAGTATCCCCTCCATTTCTTTGTGGGTCTCCACTGAAACCAAAGATCTGTACAGCACTCATTATTGTTATAAGAGCTTCTCTAGGCAACAACACAGGTATCATCTCATTATGCTGCAGAGGGAGAAGGTTGATTCTCTCACATCCCATTTAGTGTGATGATTTGCAATTAAAATTTTACAGTGTGACCACGAAAAGACCTGAAACCATCACTCACAGTCTGCAAACAGGAGACAACTCTTCCTCCTGGAGTTGAGATGTAGACAGGCAGATTTGAGTCAGACTGTTCTTAGGAGTCGGGCTCAGAATCAAGTCCATCTCCATCTCAGCTGGATACACCACACATCCTTAGAGAAACATTACATTTAAGCCCACATGCCTGTTTAAGTCTGCTGTGACTGTTGAGGAAAGTCAAAAAGGGTCTTTATGACCTATACCTTCAAATTCTGAGTCTAACAGGCCTTCCCTCGTCTTGCAGTCACTACTGTGTTCCTGTGGTAAGTCATATTGGGAAATATCCACTGATGCCTTTGAAAGGGAACCTGTGGAAAATCCAAACATATTGTATATTTTCTGCATTGTACATACTATATTTATATTTTCAATTGACACAAAAAAAGTATATCTTGTCCTTACTATTGTAAAGCACATCCAGAACTGTAGGCTGGTTGCCCAGTGGTTCAGGAGCAACATTTATACAACTGCAGATGCTTGTAAAGTTGCTGCAAGTCTGTGGGTTCAGCTGATGAGTGTCCACTAAAGCCGGCAACAGTAGCAACTACAAAAGAAAAATTATGAGCAATAAAAAGGACCAATAATCCTGTAATTAATTGCTTAATTACCTCGCTTTCCAAGAGTAACTCTTTAACAAAGTCCTCCTGAATGTCAACACATGTCTGAGCGTTAATAGAGTCCACATCTGGAGGTTTCTCATAAGATGCACATTTCTTGAAACAGCTGTAACTCACCAGGATTTTTTATTATGATTAGATGAGTGAATAGACTGAGAAATTTCTTCTCAGCAGTAATGAGCAGATTTTATGATGGAGCACCTGCTTTTATCACAAAATGAAGCAGAAAAACACCTGAACATTGTGTCATCAGAGATGGCGAGACCTGTTAAGCTCAGCAGAGGGTCGGTCACAGGAAGCGTCCTTAGTCGGGACAGTTTGGTTTTCATGTTGGGTAAATGTCTCAACTGCGGCAGGTGATCAGCGGCGATGAGCTCGTCCAGCAAGAAGATAGCTACAGATGTAAAGATGATTTATTAAGCAAAACTGCTTTCCAAAGTATGATTACAATAACATATTTCTTCTGATGAAGTTTGGAATTAAATAAAAAATAAATAAGTAACCATTAGTTGTGTTTTCTGGCTTCATCTGGTCAGTTTTCCACCTGATAAATGATTCCTGACATGGATCAGGGATCTGTGACTCTTTTAAGAGAGAAACATACTGATCCTGGTCAAAATCCTTCAGCGATTCAGGATTAGAGCTGGGTATCACCTCCACATGGTTTTCCTCAACAAACCTAAAACATAACAAAACAATTTATTAAACATCTCCACAAATACTTCAATAGTAAATTGTGTTTTAATTTGAACGAACCTTTCTAACAAGTTAACTGGCTGTTGTTTTCTTGTCAGGTCATCAAGCACCGAACCACCAACAAAGAGTCTGCAGGAAGAGATTACCTCTCCTATCAAGAAAATCAAGACATAAACAGATTTTCTTTAAAAGCTGGAATAAAGGTAATTAATAAAGTTTTTTGTTATTGTTTTTTCTGTCCAGCACAAGCAGAGAATATACAAAAAACCCATTTCCAATAAAACTCCTTGCCTGGGTAGAATACACAAATAAATTCTCCTCTGATAAAGGTTTGGTTTGGGTGCTTTAAAATCTAAGGACCAAATTTTTGCTGCAGCACATTCGTCCTTCCCTAAATCCTCATAAAATCTTTCCACAACTTTATGGCATCCTCCAGAAAAAGTGCTACAGGAATAACTGGAGGAGGCAGTTTTCTTCAGAATTTTGACTGTACTTCACCACAGACAGAGGGTTTTTTTGGGAGAACGCCTCCATCAATATAATAGCACTGTGACAGCCACTTTCAATTTCATTTCAAGTTTTATTCAGTCACATAGTAAACAACAAATGTATTCAGTACAAACAACATCAAAGAGTGACTGAAATCACACAGGCCTTTATTTATTTTTTATTTTACAAATAAAGGAGAGAAGAGAAAAAGAATCAAACAGAATGTATCTAACAAACTGACAGATTAAGAATAGAATAATGAAAAAAACCTCTCATATCCCTCAAAAGTCGCCTTTGAACGCATCTCTTGAAAATCAAAAATGAACCACAGGTTCTTAAATTTATATTAGAATCATTTCACAATGAAACCCCAACAACAGATATACATCTCCTTTTAATTTCTTTGGTACAGTAAATCTGCAAACCTCTCTGAAATCATACTTTGTCTATTAAGATGAAAAAAACTTTTGTATACTGACTGGAAGTAACTTTGATTTAGCTCTACACTATCTGCATGATTTTGTAATATACCAGATCACATTATTTTATTATATGTCATTTCATAAACAGCAGTATGAGTATGTGCCGCCCTATTAATAATCTGTATGGCTCGTCTTTGTAGAAGAACTATTGCATTAACATCGTCGTTTTATTTGTTAATCCCCAGACTATTTCTAAAATTTAATTGGAGCTTAATCAAGTTCTGGAGAAAGTGAAGTTGTAAGAAACTAAGGCCTAGTCCACTTGCTTTGCACCCCCCTCACAAAAAAAGGCCCAGTCCACAAACTACTGTTTAAATGTTGTTCTTCTGGACAACTGCTGAGTTTATATAAAGACTATTAATGTGAACTGAATGGGTTGTGCAATTGTGTACCTCTGACCCATGGTGTCCTGTAAGTGATGTCTGGCAATTTGCCACAGTGGGGGTACAGATCACTGGTACCAGTTAGGTAAGGTGTTGGAAGCGACAGCAGATTTAAGGTTACCTTCAGTCTGGAGCTGGTCTTGAAGGGGAAAAAAAGAAACACAAGGTTTAATAAGATAATAACAGGTAGAAAATAAACAACTACAAAACTAACCTCAAATACATAGTCAAGCGCTTTGTATCTGATAGCAGAGAAGACCTCAGTCAGGGCACAGGTGCTCTTTTCACACCTGTAAACGATTAAAATAGCAAAAAACCAAACAGCCATATTTTCTGAAGTTGAGGTTTATCATTGCTGTAAACCTCAAACATGGATAAAACTCACAATACATAACAATCCTTGTATGCTTATGTGGTACACAAAAAGCACCTAATTCTAACAGCTTATTTAGCTAGCTTATTTCTTATCGGCAAGCTATCGTTTTTATTACGTTAGATAAATTTATAAGTTTTTTTCTAAAAGCTTTAAAGACAAAATCTATATAAAATGAACAACTAAACTTTAATACCAATTATTCGTCAGTTAATATTATACTTACATGTTAACGTAAAGTTAAAATCGATACTTTTATCAGAACCCAATGTGTTAGCCACAGTTTAATGTCAAAGATCGTCTATTTTTAATACGCGGTCTTAACCTTTTGCGCATGTGCCATCAAACAAGCCCGCTGTATTTTTTTATTTTTTTATTTTTTTTCTTCTTTTCTTTTTCTTAATAAAAAAAAGGTGATAATAGCAAATTAAATGTAAATACAGGTAAAGCTTTAAGTACTCACAGTCTGCCAGGTATCCTGATGATACCTGATGAGACAAACTATAATCATGCAAGCAGTAAAGGTATAATTTAATCTACTTACCCCTATTTAGAATTCTCCCCCAGCTTCTTACTTTTCCCTATAATTATTTTACAACATATAAACTGTGAAACGTTTTACTATAAGTAATTTAAGTAATAATTTTGAAACATTAAAAATGCTTATGGATTACCTAGGATTGTACTCCACACAATGTTCTTCTGGAGAATTTATTCATTTATTTATTTCAAAGGGGAAATGCATATTCATGAACATATAAATGTAAATATGCCAGAATTAGCAAGAAGGCTACTTTACATCTGTAGTCCCTGGCAGGTCAGAGAGATAAATATGACATTCAACTTCACACAATAGACATACTGAGATCTAATTGTCAATGACACAGACAGCACGATAAAACACAATCATGACATACAACAGTGACATTTACATAAGAGCATAACATCAACGATCACAGATCTGTTTCTTCTTGAGCCATCGTTTTATATTGGTTTTAAATGTATTGAATGTGGCAGAGTCTCTTATTGCAGCTGGGATGTTTTTCCAGCTGCATTAAGAGTACCCACACTCACTATATTTTTAATAATGCGTCATATTATATATTTTTAAGCAGTTGGTGGTGATGTTTGGTTACTACAAAGGTTACATTAAGGCATTCAGTAAAACATTGGACAAGCTATTATGTTATCTCAATTTAGAGCCCACTCAGAGGAGAGCTGAGGAGAGTAGAGAGCTGAATACCACAATGTGAATCTTTATAATAAAAACAAAATAATTCATTAAATCTGTCAATTCTTTTCTGTTAGTCACTTGAAAAGAAGGTTATTTTTGAAGAATGATTCTTTCATCAGAAATAAAAGCAGATTATGTTGAGACTTTAAGCAGGACCTTTTCATTTAAATTGAGTGCTCAGAATGAGAAAGAACAGATACAATAACCAGTCCATGTCCAGAAACTTTCCCTGACATCTTGAATTATTTATATAATCATAGTTGTGGGATTTATAATCACAATATTGTCTTCTTCCTTTGCCACTTTTTTTTTGGTCATCCGAAGCATCTTAGACCATACTGACACCGAGACACTACAATACTTAATAATACATGAATAATTATTTTCATAAGAATAAATCCCTTCATTCCTTAAAAAAAGAAATTAATGAACTTGTCGTCTTTGTTTTGAATTACGAAAGACAACGGCGTGTGCTGCTTTTTAAACACCGTTTTCTCGTGATAACGGGATAATAATCTCGTTATGGAGAAAACGATGAAAAAGAAATAGTCAGACACGTCCAAACTTTCGTATTGAATAAATATATCTGTGTCTCATTTCTGCACGATCACTGCTCATTAGAGGCACTGAGATAGATGATGACAAGCATGGAAACATTCAATAGTTAAAAACTTTCCACTCTCCCGGATTTGCCCTGCAGAAACGTTGGTGCTGTAATACCACAAGGGGGCGCTGTTTACCAAACTCCAGAAGTACAGAGCTTGTAAGCAGGTCTAAATGTTAAATCAAAACATAGCACCTCAACATCTATCAATTTTATCTGAAAATACATTTAGATTTACCATAAAAAGTGTTTTTTTTTTAATGAAATGGAGGATGTTTTGTCCCATCTTTAAGAAACAACTTAAAGGTGGGACAAGATTTTCCTTTCTTTCGCCAAACATATGCTGCCTCCTTTTCAAAGCCTGTAAATCTTGTGGGTGACCTGATTGGATGGTCTTGGAGTTAGCATACTATTAAAGAGCTATGTTTGGAGTTTACTAGTATTTCATCAAGGTGACAAAGACAATACCTTTTATAGGCTTCAGTTAAAGACATAGTCGGTGACAGCTCAGTCTGGAAATGTGTGTTTTAACACAGGAGTGTTGAATTATAGAAAATCCACACTGGTGTGATACTTCACTTACTGTGAGCCAGCTCCCTTCTCTTTATTGTCATTAGCACTTTCAGAACCAGAGTTACCAGGTGATTCACAGACGATTGCACATTAAAAATGATACATATTTTACTGTATATTTCCAAATAAGCAAGATAAAACTACGATTTCTTTTTTCCACTTTGACTGATTCTCCCTTTTTCTTTTTAATTTTGTGTTTTTCTCTGCTGACAGATATATTTACATTTTTTATGCCTTTTCCTTTTTCAGTTATTTTAGAATATATTTTATATTCAGAATTTATTGTGCTGTAGATATAATCTTAAATCAATAAAGCCGGAAAGGGCCCTTACTTCTTAATGTCTGTCAACAGATGTTGCGTATAGGGTAGAAAACTCTAGGCTGTGGCTAAATCACTCAAAAACAGTCAGAAATGTATTCTGAAACCACTATAGAGTTGTTTCACATTATGTTTCAGGTCACAGTGGTGTTAAAAGGGGGACAATAAACCCAGATAATACCACTTTGGAGCAGATGGAGCAGACCATCACCTCTTCATATGACAGAAAGGTGGTAAATAATGTTAATTTGGTGTAAATGGTTACATTTCGTTTTAAAGATAAAAGTTTACTTTGTGTGTATAAGCCTGTTTGAGAAAACACAGAAACCAGTTTGCTGTTTGTCTTTCACTTAGAGGGGCTTCCAGCTAGCTGTTCTATTTTAAAATTTTATTTTTGAAGGGCTACGTGGTCATCTTCTCTGAAGAGAACATATGTACGTTTGCTGGGGATACTATTAGGTTCCTGATTTCTTTGAGCAAGCTGCTCACTTAATCCAGATAAAGCTCTCATGGTTTCAGTCCTTTCTTTGGTCTTTCCCTTAATGCAGTTTAATTATAGGAGGCATGCATTACAGGATCTTTACATAAATGGATGTCTACATTTAAGTCCACCTATATGTTCTCTCTTTGTAAATGTGAGTTATTGAGTGTTGTCCTCTAAACGGTGACTATACAGTAATTGAACCACACAAACACATCACCTCTGAGAAACTTCTCTCTGACTAAATGCTCCAGTGATCAGATATAAAAGACAAAGTAGCTGAAATCCCCAAATGACAGCATGACTGCACACTGCGCGCTTTGTTCACTCAAACACGATTAAGTTTCATGGGACATTTTTAAAAGAAAATGGCTTCATAATAAAAATCATCTGGATCCTGAAAGTTGACACCTTGAAATTTCTTCCTAAAGTCTTAGAGAGTTAAAATCTCTGGCATCATTTTTAAGTGTTGTTTTACTCTGTGGGCTTTGTTTGGGTGGCAGCATCCCAGTAACCCATATTAATACGGTGAATGAATTTGTCCTGATCTTCTTTTTTTGTTTGCTTGTTTGTTTTGTCTCAGCAACAAAAGGCATGTTAAAGTTTTAATTACTTTTTTTTTTCAGTGCACCTAAACTCTTAGAGACACACTCTCCCAGCAGGCTGTCACCCGACACTGTTGCATACAGGTCAGCTAGTTCTGCCCATTTGGTGCAGAAACTTATTCCCTTTTGTGTCCCTCCCATTTTCTGTGTGAGCTCAAAACTAACCAGAAGACAAATTTTAAACACTTCATTCCTTTATTGAACTTATAAGGCAGCTTTTAATGTTCCATTTTTCCAAACTTTCACACATATGAATTACAAAGCTGTAAAATTCTTGATATTAATTGAACACAACAAAGACAAGTATGAGCACATTTCAAATACCTTGACATTGGAAATCAAAGCAGACCTGATGGGTTCATTTCTATTCTTAAATCAAATGACATAGGAACATTTTAGAAAATGTTTTAAATGGATATCACTCTCTATTTTTTTAAGAAAAGACTTTAAGGACTTGTTGAAAAACTTCATGGACTCCGTTAAAAAGAAATGTAAAATCACAACCTTGTACGGAAGTCAAAGTGAAAATATTGAAATGTTCCTAATTACAATGAAGTAGAGTAAATGGATAATAATTTTTTAGACAAGGCTTCAATCTTCAATTTCATTTACAGATAATGCAAACTTTCTGACATGAAGACATGAAGAGAAACAAACTAGAAAGCATGTGGGTGTACAGTCAGCAGGCACTTTGGATTCATGGCACATTTTATGATTGATCTCAGCTCATTTTTTATGCTCCTCGATCTGCTCCACCTCACTGGACTCATCGACCACCTTGCCATTGATCATGGTCTGAGTGACGACTTTTACAATCTTCCTGGTCCTTACCTCAGGGTCTTCTGTAATTCATTGGAAAAACCAGGGTTATTCAGGCTGTTATAAAACTCCCAATTGTCCTGCATTAAATACAGGAGCAATAGGAAACACTGAGGTCTTAAAGCTGCATGGAAATCTAATGTTTGGACGGCTTTAAACGACAATAACTCAGATGGAATTAAAAAGTGGGTCACTGATTGATTTTTTAATGGCTTTTTTAGAGATCATACACCTTTTGTCCACTTGGGTAAAAAAATTGTTCAACTGTAATCTAAAACATATAAAAAATGATCAATCAAATCTTGATATATCTTTAGTCTTACACGAATGATAAAACATGAAGAGTATTAACCCTTGATGCCTGGTGTCGCAAATTTGTGACTAACCACTTCTGGCCTTTGTTTGTTTTTATTTCCTTTTGTCCAACTAATATATTTTATTTGCTTTTTTTCCTTTTACTAATTTTTATGTTTTAATTTTCATATTTTTGTTATAGTTTATTTGAATTTACTAATTTTTATTTTTGCTATGTAAAATTTTGCTTAATTTTTTATCTTTGTTATTTTTTTCTCAGATTTTTTCCTGTATTAATTTATTTTCTATAATAATTTAGTTTATTATGTGAAATTTCTATTTAATTTCTAGTTTCTATACTATTGCTAATAAATTCAAGCGTTAAGAGGCAACGTTAAAAAACAGCCATCATTTTTAGACCATTTAATGAATAAAAATCATTTTGATGGCAAAAGATTTCATTTGGCATCAAAATTACCCCAAAGGAAAACATGCGGGTTAAGATTCCCAATTATCAAGGTCTTGGTCGTTTCTTCTAGTCAATTTGCCTTTATTCAAGCTCTTTTGATTATCTATAAAATACGTTTAAAAAAAAAACACAGGAAGAGTCAAATGGCACTTTTACTCCACTGATGACTTATATATTATATTTATAATTCTTGAAATAACATCAGAGACTCTAGCAGACAAAAGAAACAACAGTATTTAAAAGTATTGCTGCAGGACAACAGCAGAATAAGATCCTTTGCACAAACTTCCTCTTGACCTGATGAATATACTTGTGTGACACAGGATCAGATCAAACTAAAAAACAGAGGATAGATGGTGTCTTTTTTTTTTTTATAGACATCCTGCAATATTTGCTACAAAAAATAAGAATAAAGTAAATGAGCTCCTTAAGAAGAATCCTTGAAAGAGTTATCTGTTAAACAAAATAATCTGACTTACTTTTAGGAGGTGGAGGTACTTCTTTCACCCTGTAAAATAAAATTATACAAGATGTTATCTTTGCAATTAATAAAAGCAACTGATAGTTTAGCTTTAGCTGAGTTTACATTATTTGGAACAAAAGATGATAAATGAGCTTTTAATTTTAAAGCACAGACATGAGATTATTAATTAATAGCTGCTAATATATCCCGAACTATTCTTTTTTCTCACCCCTCCCTTACATTTCCTCCCCTTCCAGCAGCCTCCTGTAAGTGGCGATCTCCATCTCCAGGTTCTGCTTGACGCGCAGCAGCTGCTCATAATCGGTCTTGTTGCGTTGCATGTCCAAACGCAGCTGAGACAGCTCGTCCTCCAGCTGCGTCAGAGTGGCCTGAAGACGGTCCATCTCCATAGAGTACTTGTGTCCCGTTTCTCCCAGGTTTCCCTCCAAAACACTCACCTGTCAGCATAACAAAGAAGTAGGCTAATGATCAGCATTCATCCCAGTTTAACAAACTTAAGTTCGACATCAAGTTCTGTTTTTCTAGGACGATTGTTGCCATTAACTTTGGGGAAAGCTGATATGAGCGCTGTTGTAAATAATCTATTCATGGCCTTTTGGGGTTGAATGTTGAATGATCTTGCAGATGTAGTCACAGAAACAGCTGCACAGATGATGAGGCTTCTAGGTCACCTGAGACTGTTCATACACAACATAAAAAGCATCAAGAAGGTCAGACAAAGCAAACACCATTTTACAATGTTGCTTTATAACAGGAATGGCAAACTCATGTTAGCTCAGGGGCCACATATTCAATATCCAGTGGACAGGACCAATAAAATAACAGCATTACAACCCATAAATAATTTTTCCTATAATGAACTATCTTTGTAGAAACAACAGCCTGAAATTACTTAAATAAGTGGAAAAATAAGTAATATTTTATCTTAGTTACACATGAACATATTTTATTCATTTATTTAATTCAATATTATAATATGTATTTTATATCATAAAAACAAACATAAACTCATTTTACATTTTAATATATGAGTTTATTACACAAACATATTTTATATGTAAATATAGATTTATTTAGATTTATCTAAATGTTATATAATACATTTAGTGTAAATTTATGTTTATTTTAAATTAATTGTATAAATTTTAACATTTTTTAATTTAATTTATTAGACAACTTTTTAATATATTAAAATACTTTTCATTGTAAATTAAAAAATGTGTACATTTGATTACTTTAAGATTTAGAAAAATTTTGCCATGTTTTTATTTGATTTTTTTTCCTAATAATTAGTTATTTACACGTGCATCCACCTCAACCGGTCGAGGCAGATGGTCGCCCTTCCTGAGCTGGGTTCTGCCGGAGGTTTTTCCTTCCTGTTAAAAGGGAGTTTTTCTTTCCACTGCCACCCTTGCATGCTCAGGATGGGGGGGTTGGATTGAAGAAAAGATTCATTGCAGTCTGTTGGTTTTCCTTTTCCCTAACTAAGCTAGTATTTATTATGAATTGGCTCAAATAATTTTTTGTGTAAAGTGCCCTAAGCTGACGTTGTTGTGAAGTGGCGCTTAACAAATAAAGCTGACTTTAATTGAACTTACAGGATCACAATGGAGCCACATAAAATAAAAATACAGAATTTCACATTAAGATTACAGTAACTTTTCAAAACCTAGAAGTTATTTCAAGTGTACATACGTGTACATTTCCACGTGTAGTAAGTCTGATCACCTGAACTGACTCACTTCATGAAACAAACTGAAATCAGATCCATTAAGTAAGAAATACATATAAGATAGAACAAGTTAACTTCTTGCCTTGTAAATGTTTTAGATTTAAACATAAAAAAAAGAATCTTCCTGTGGAAAAATTAGGAATAACAGTTAGTTTTGTTTAAAAAAAGTACTTGTGCAATTTTCATATTTACCAAATTCCTCCTGTGGGCCAGATTGGACCCTCTGGTAGGCCAGTTTTGCCCCCGGGCCGTTTGTTTGACACTAATGCTCTATAAGTTTTTCCCTGTTTGAGCTCATCCATTCAGTCATCATCACCACTGTCAGCATAATAACACCTCTCGATTCAATATTGTGAGGTTGCTACCAGGTTGGGTAAACATCTGAGAGCTATACGTGCCTCTATAGTTCGCTGTTTGATCTGGCCTCACACGAGACTCTGACAAAACATTTGCTCATTTATGTCTATGTCTTGACAAACTGATTGATTATGGGAGTTTAGTGAAATTGCTGTGTACATTGTATCTATACAGCAGCTCTTTGTGGACACAGAGTTACCAGCTGTTTTCCACTGTCTCGACATGTCTGCAGTGAAGGGGAGGCGGTGAGGTTGGGGTTGATCTCCATTGAAGTGGAGGATTGGTTGTTAATGAGCCATCAAAGAAGCTTTCTAATTATTATGCCTCACAGAAGCTTCATTGCTAAAAAGCTCGTTGAGAAACATGCTGTAAGCTGGGGTCTACCTGCTTGCGAAGACTGTCGAGCTCGACCTCCAGAGCCTGAAGCAAACGCCTCCTCTCACTGAGATCGGTCTGGGCACAACGCAGCGCTTCGTTGCTTTCCTTGACCTCCGACTGAACTGCCTCTAACTGTGGACATGCAACAGAAAAACATCATGTGTCATGAAAAGTGTATATTCATTCCCAGAGCAAACAAAAAATAAAGGTTTATACTAGGGAAGAACGTCAGGTGTTTAACGTTGACCTTCTTGAGATACCAGGCCTCGGCCTCCTCCTTGTTCTTGCGAGTGATGCCCTCATACTGGACCCTCAGCTCAGCCATTGTGGCCCCCAGGTCAGGTCCCTGAGCTGCATCCACCTCCACGTTCACCTGCTCGTTGGCCAGACGAGCCTTCAAAGAGTTCATCTCCTGTAATGATAGAAAGAGCAGAGAACAAACAATATTATCAATACAACATCTTACTAAAGTCAGTGGGTAAAATCCTGGTTATAATCAAGATTTATTGTCACAGTAGTTGCTGACATCTGATTATAACAGCATCTTACAGGTGTGCTTGAGCTATCATTAGTCTAAAATAACTGCATGAGAGTGTGTCTGATATACTGAACATGAATTTAAAGATGACTAAGGTTGATTTTTTTTAAAAAGATTTCTGTTAAATTGCCACTTTGCAGTGCTTTTATCTTCTACCTCTGCAGTGACAGCAATGGTTCAGTTATAGTTGCACAGACATGGCTATTATCAAAACAATAGATCTCTGATTTCCGATAAAGGTGATGATAGTTGGACTCCCACTTCAAGCCAACTAAAGTGATAACTGATGCTAGCAGGTTTTTTTCAGCCACATAGTTAATACCGGCAGGTCCATTAGTTTTATAAGCAGTCACATAAAATAACTTTAATTGGTTTTTCTGTGAAAATCTATATATTCTGGGCAACATGACTTTTGTTTTGGGTGATTTTAAAGACGGAGCCCAAAATATACAGTCTTCCCTGTATGAATAGAATTAGACCTAAAGTTTAAAAAAAAGACAAAAAAACAAGACTTCAGCAGTCTCAATTGCATAAATAAAACGGATGTTTTGTAAAGTCAGTGTAGATTTACTACAACTCTGACTGTGTTTTCTAATAAACAGTTAGCTCACTTAGCTGCTCTGCAGGTATAAACAAAGAGGCGTAATATTCTCAGAAAAAGCAGCATGCAGCACGCTATGCAGACCTTTTGTGAATTGGGTAGTAAAATAAATAAATAAAAAAAAAATAAAAACACGCTTTCTTTGAAGCAGAATTTGGCCACCCTTGATGGAGAGGAGGAAATGGGTTTCTTTAAAACAGCAGAACAAAGCACCAATTGCAGCACATCAGCTTTTGTAGCACTGTTATGATGTTGCTGTTTTACTGTTTTTACAGAAAACATGCACATTTGTGGAAGCAAATAGCCCTCAGGGATTACATGGAGTTACAGGGGAACTAAAAACATGCAGACGACATAACTCATTGTTCTTTGTGTGTTAACTAATTATAGATGCTGCAAAAGTTTACATCACAGGATGTTTATTCATGAGTGAAGACTCCTTTAACATAAATTTAAACACATGAATTTATTCTTCATCTCTGTTTAAAACTCATACATATTAATCAATCAGGATATTGCTTTTTAATCAAACTGACAGCAACAAAATAACAGTTCTGGTTTTTGTACTGTAAATGTCTTCATTAATTAGTGTTTTGAGTTGACTAAATGCTGTTCTAAAAGTAATATAGAATTTAAAAAAAATTTATATTCAACTTATATTTGTGTTACAATTCTTGTTCACACATCTTGCAATATAAATAAAAGAAAAGTTTTTTTGATGGATCAGTATACAGTACAAATTGTGTGATAAAAACAAGTCACATGCTACATCCTGGACACCACACCTGGCTGTCTAAACACACACACACACACACACACACACACACACACACAGACACACACACACACACACGCACACACACACACACACGCACACTGTCTCTGAGGTTGCACTAACCCCTGTTGCTGTGTTATTGTGCTATCTTGAAGTACTGTGGGCCAAGACAAAGGGTGTGTCCGTAAACATACTGTAACATTATCACGTCTCAGATACAGAACAGTGTTTAACCTTGAGGCATGACTGAATGAGAATACACCATCATCGTTTTGGGTTGTTAACATCTTGTTCTTGATTAATAATATTTAGCTGTAGGAAACTGGCTTTCATATGACTAAAAAAGCTATTTCTTATCTTTTTAAGTTGACACACGGCTTCTTTACTAAATAAATTCTGATTGGCTTCACTTTTGCAGAGATCAGACTCTTACCTCATCATGATTCTTCTTAAGGAAATACAACTCCTCCTTCAGGCTGTCCAGATCGCCTCGCAGGGTGGCAATAATCTGGTCATGGTCCGACTTTGCTCTCCTCAGAGCCTGACAGTCCCTCTCTACCGACTGGCACAAGGTGGCCTCCGCCTCCCATCTGCAGAGAAACACAGAAAGAGAACATGGCGCTACTAGAAGACATTAAATACTTAAATTTGTTGTAAATGGTTTCAGCGTAGAAAACTAAACGATATCCCATCCACATAAGAGGATATTTGTGAGGACAACAGAATCACCTTCATGGCTTTAGGTAACAGTAACAATACCACACCATTAAAATGCTCTAATACATGAAATATTCCGTTTAACTGTGCAAAAAATGCTGCGTTAAAAAGGAAGTATCGTACTTTTGGTCACGCTGAAGAGCTTTTAAACAGCTTGAAGTACAGTTTTGAAGTTTAATTCAACACAAAATATCCAATTTATGTGTTTAAAAGCTAACTTTATGAGATCCTGCCTTTCAGGTGAATGCAATAGAGTGAGAAGATTATATTAATGTCTTTTTTTAGGTACAAAGCTAAAATCCTGAAGTAAACTTACTTAGTTATGCGGGCATGAAAGGTGCATAGTCACATGTGAAAACTACCATGCAACCTCATACAAGAATCTATTGTGTAAAGTCAACATGCACTTTGCTGCTAATATAATTTGTCACTGTCAATGGATGCAACTCTCTTTCACATCAGACCACCGAACATACCATCAACACTTTGTGAAAAACACCACCAGTGGGTGTATCCTGACTCTACCATCATTCTCTCAGCCTCCCCATGCCAACCATGGACTCTCTGGAGACGTATGATGTCTTCCTGACCTACACAATCTATCACATCCCTCACAAACTGATGTCTCAGTTGTTCGGTGTCTCTCATCACCGTAAGAATGAGGCTGTTATTTCGCAGCCTGACAGAAAGGTCATTTATTCACATTGCTTTGCAGTCTGGCACTCCAGTGCGAACACTCACAAGCGGGTAAAAGAAAAGTGTGACACTAACTTGACCCTGAAATCATCAGCTGCCAGCTTGGCATTATCAATCTCCAGCATGATCCGGGCGTTCTCCAGGGTCTTCTTTCTCACCTGTGTATGAAAACATGGTGCATATTAAGTTCTGATTGTATTAATGTGCATTTTTTTCTAATACCAATTTGCTCAAGTGTAGTTCTAATACCTGAAGAACAAAGATTTAAAAGGTTAATTTCCATTCAGAAGAAAATCTTACAAGCCTGAAAAGAGCTATCCTAAAGTCATGTTTGTACATCCTAATATGACATCAGGTATGCAGACAAGAATAGTTCTACTAGAATGTTTCTAAAAGTATGTATAACATTTTAATATTATGTCTACATGAAGACATAATATTAAAATCTTTTAAAACAACATCTATTTCCATAAAAATCACTGCAGTTTCTGACCTCTTGCCCGATGGCATGAGCCTGTGCCATCATCCCCTCAATGTCATGCCCCTTCGGAGTTTTCTCCAGCATGAGCTGCTTGATCTTCACCTCCAGCTCAGTGTTGGACCTCTCCAGGGTACGCACCTTGTCCAGGTAGTTAGCCAGCCTGTCATTCAGGCCCTGCATTGTCTCTTTCTCATTGGAACCAAGGCCATTGATGGAGAGGCTGGAGCCCAGCATGTTGAGGCCGTTGCCCACAGAAAGGGAGCGGGACAGAGACAGAGGACTGACAGTGGACAGAGGGGAGACGGAAGGCTTGGAGCGGAGGCTGCGCCCACTGTCTCTAACAGACATGCTGGAGAAGGAGGGCTGACGCACCGAGTAGCTGCGCACAGAGTGGGTGGAGGCCATCGTGTTCTCTACAGAAGATTCAGATAATCTTAGTTTATTGGTGCACACATGAAGTTGAATGCATGTACAGCTTGTGTTCAAGAAAAAGACAAAAACACAGATCTGTGAAGAGGCAAAAATAGTTCAACTTTTAATTTTTCTTAAATAGTTTTGCCATTTTTTTAATATTTCTGTAACCTTTCTTGTCAAACTTTGTGTTGTTTTTGCAACTGTAGCTCTGTGCATCCCATTGTAGGCTCTTTGTTCAGCTATTTTGCATTCCTCTTTGGCAATTTTCTTCTCTTTGTAAGCATTTAATTAACTTCCCATGAAATACTTTTAAAATACTTTTAAAGCACCCTGACAACATAAGCCCCTCTCACAAAACTACTAAATGTAACTGATAGTAAGTCTTTAATATAAGGATTCATAATTATTCTTTTTTCAGATTACGTTTTTAACAGGGAAAAGATTTAAAAACATTATGATATTCACACTTCCATGATTATAATAAAAGGTTATTTTATAAGTAAGAACAAAAGAATAAGTTTAAATGCAAGCTTACATGCGGCTCAGTTGTTCAGTCAGTCTATCTTTGTCCTGTTTGTCAGGTTTTTGCCTTTGATGGTGAGACTTACTGTTGCTGCACCAGCTCTCACAGGTGAGTCCTGCTGCAGAGGCATGACTGTCTAGTTGGGGAGGAGTCAGCAAATGTCCAATCCCTCGGCACCTAAGAGGAGGATGCAACATGACACCGTTTAGAGAAGTGAAAAAATAATTCAGACACACATGTAGCAGTTCAATATCTCCATTTATGTAAAACTTTATTTAGTTCAGGACGAATCAGTCTAGAGTAGAGTACTCTTTTCTTAAACCTTGTTTATGTTGTAGATTTGATCAAATGTAAGAGTAAATACTTCAGTCACCACTGCGCTGTTCTACAACAAAGGTATAGTAGATTCTCCTGTACAGTACACAAACTGGCTTTCAGGGCTGTTTTTGACTCATATCTCCAAACAATGGCAACCACCTCCTCAGGTTTTCTTCTGACCTGATTGGTGAAACCGATGTGGCTCACAGGCAGCATAACAGGGACCTGGCTGTTTCTACTGTGTATTGAGGGTGGACACAATGCATTCATGGTGATATGAAAAGCCGGCTTCACCTGAGGACGGCCCGGCAGGTTGGAGAGTAATGGTAGGAAACAGGAACAATGGAGAGACAGAGTAAAAAGAAAGTGAAGACCCCTGAGAAATGCACAGAGAAATGTAGGGCGTAGATGGGTCTGTCTGAAGTGGAAACCTGGATCATATTTGCTCTCTCTCACATACACACTTGCTCAGTTCTGTGGTGATATAACTGTGTGTAAGTCTGAATTTACCTGCAGATTATTTTCCAAAGAGGATTAAATTACTCACTGACTTAGTTTAGTTTCATGTTTTACATATCACATTTCACTCCATTTGACTCCACCCAGCAAACCCTGCAGTGGTTTCACTCTGAACAGTGCAAAAATATATTTAAAGTTTCTTTATGTGCTATTTGTAGTCCCAAAATTACACTTATGTGCCTTTATTGGGACAGCCAAAATAACATTAACATCATACCTCAGTCCATCTCTGTCCACAAAAACACAGAGTAAAAAAAAAAAAAAACAACAAACAAAAAACAAAAAACCCCAAAAAACAAATGTATATAAATAAAATAAAATAAAATAAAATAAAATAAAATAAAATAGAATAAAATAAAATAAAATAAAATAGAATAAAATAAAATAAAATAAAATAAAATAACATAAACTAAAATAAAATAAAATAAAATAAAATAAAATAAAATAAAATAG
>JBAMHW010000012.1:8765644-8779987 GCA_037177495.1 Rhadinocentrus ornatus
TAAAATAAAATAAAATAAAATAAAATAAAATAAAATAAAATAAAATAAAATAAAATAAAATAAAATAAAATAAAGATTTGCTTTAAAAATCATGGTAAAAATAGAAGATGTTTTGTCAAATTAAAAATAATATTGACAGATAATAATTTGTATGATGATTCCCACAAAAACAGTTTGTAACCTTGATCCTTACACCTAATAAATCAGGATGTAGCATGGATACATCGCCACCCTGTGGATAAAACACATATAACATCATCAAATATCAAAAGGTAAACAAAAGACATAATAAATATAAGAGTAAGACTTAAAAATCTGGTTTCATTAATAGATTCAATATCAGTGTGATCTAAAAAAAAGTACATATCAAGAATCAGGACTTCACTTTTGAAAATAAAGTGTACTCACCCACTGCTCATGTGTATGAGTGAAACGTGTAACAAAAATACAAGAAAACATGAAAATAGGAAGCAATAAGATTTGTGTGCTGGAATACAACCAAAGATTTTTAAACAAAATTTCCCACACTGATACTATAATTGATAGATGCATTGTATTCACCAAATTATCTCTAAAATATTCCTGAAATGTCCAGTTATTATTACTATACTCTGATCTTAAAAGTCAAAACTTAAAATAGTATTTCATCTGTACCAGATTTGGCCCTGCGATGGACTCGTGACCTGTCCAGGGTGTAAACCTGTCTCTCACCTGAAACAATGCCGGGATGGGCTCCAACTCACCCCGCGACCCGTTATGGAATAAGCGGTGCAGATAATGACTGACTGACTGACTGTACCAGATTTACACAACAAAATCAGTGATAAGCAAACTTCTGTTCATTATTTTAGGTATCCTTAATTTTTAAAATAGTTAAAATCCTTGTAAATCAATATAAATAAATTAGACAAATTTGCAGAGGAAAAAAGTTGTGTTAAAAAATGTGTACGGTTGTAACACAATAAAAGTTTCAGTATAGGAAAATGACAAATGTAGATAGACAAATTATCACCATAGAGTGAAATTGGCTTCCTTTTACAAAAAAGAAAGAAAAGCAAGATAATAATAATTAATGATATTAATAATTGAAGGTACACTTTGTATTTTATTACTTCTTAGTTTTGTTGTTGTTCAATAATTTTGGACATTTAACTTAGATAATATAAAATTGTTTCCTTTGAATTTAGCATCAATAGATGATCTAAATCCTTTCTAAAAGGTGCTAATTATAAGTAGGTGTCTTTGGTAATGGCTCAACCTGTCATCTTGTGTAATTTTCTTGTATGAATCTGGTAATAATTAAAACAATGAGTAAATCTTTCTTCACATTTAATCAGTAGAAAGAATAAGAATGAATATTTTTTATTTTGAAGGAGTACAAATGTGGCCTAAATGTAATTTAACTTCAGATGAAACTGGGTTATTCAGACTATAAAATAAATAAAATAAATCCCATATAGCCAATTATTTATAAAAAAAAGACAGTTGATGTAACACTTTATTAATCAAGAGTAGACAACAAGAGATACAGATTGCTTAAACAGCATGAAATCCTTATGCCATTTGTTAAACTTTAACCAGTTCGAGGTGATCAGGTCGCAAAAATTAGACCAAATAAATTATATTTGTAGTTTAGATTTACTTCCTCTTTGCAGTTTTGTTGGTCCAACAATGTGAACTTGCCTAAATTTGGAAAATCTTCTTATAGCACAGGAAAATGAGATGTTTCTGAATTTACTTTGATGTAGTAAATACAAAGAAGCTAAACAGAACTCATAAGTAGTCAGTGAGGGTGTCTATGTCCATTAAGCTTAAGGAAATCCAAGGGATACTATATTTCTAAAATCTGAATATGACATTTAGCTCTTTCTGCCTCCAACACATCTCAAGAGAGTGATTTACACGTTGCCTCTGCTTCTTATAAACTAAAGTGCTGTGATATTTCAAAGCTGATGTTGCTCCCCCAAAATAAACACATTCTGGGAACCTCCTGTGTTTATTTTTGCATAGTGCACGGTTGGCTGTCAGCCTGGGTGAAATGAATCATAAGTTTCAGCTTTTCCTTTCTTTTTTCAACCCTCCATCCCTCTGCTACTGTAAGAGCCATAGTTTACACGTGAAAAAGTTGTTTTCCCCTGGTTTATTTCTCTGTATTTCTACAGTACACTACACACTGGCCCACAGTCCAGAAGCAAATTTATTTAATTTTGTTCTGTTTTAAGTTTGTTTGGAAACTTGATACTGAATCCAGTTGTGCAGAACATTTATAGTCAGGGTTAAATGATAGGCCTGTGCAATATCCACACTTAAACAAAACACAGTAAGCCACAAAGTAAATTTGCTGCAGTGCAGTTTGTCCAATGAGAGGACGTTTAATTTAAAAAAGGTTCACTCATCAAGTGTTAACCGTGGTGCTGTTGTTTGTTGGCGTGGTCCATCTCGGAAACCTAAAGTAGTCCAAATTCTGGGGACAAATGCAATAACCCTCAGACTCAGAATTGTGTCACCAAGTCTAACACAAATATAATTCTTTCAGGGGAAAAAGCAAAAAAGATTCTTACCATATGTGATCTAAAGGTTAAGACAAGGTCAGATCCAGTTAAACATTACCTCCTATGTCCTGAATAATGCTCAGAAGATGATGAAGCTCTCTGTTACCAGATTACTTAAACCTACTTGCTTGTTACAGTGATTATGGCTATCACATCTTCATTAGCTTTGCTTGACAAGTATCCCTTCTTCATACCATAAACATTCATAATTTGTAAGCATATCCTTGATATAAGACTATATGACTGCTTAAATTATTAAAAGGTTTTTTTAAATCACTGCTGGTCTCTCTCTCTCTCTGAGAGACTGTAACAGTGTGTAAAGGAATAAATGCAGCATCTTATGTTTGAAAACGGCTTTAGAAATTGTTTATGGAGGCAAAGTCAGACTGATGCTGGAAATAGAGTAGCAGCTCCTTTGGATAAAATCAATGTCTAAAAGGGAATTTGAAAAACATAAAATTTAGGCAAAACAGAAACCAGAGGTTTCCTGGATAAAAGGCAATCATTCTCCATACAGTATTGTAAGGGGGACCTTCAAAACATATACAAAGCTTGACGATCAAATGACATGGATCCACATCTGTACACTGTAAAATGTAACACTGGCTTTAATATTTAGTTGGTATAACTTCATTTTAATCTAGTTTTTATTAACACTCATTGGAAATAAATTTAAGATGAATGAATGTGAATAAGATAATTATTGGTGATGATGGTGTTGGTGCACAATGTTTTCAAGTTCTATTTGAATACTACAAATTTGGGCTCATTATTGTATAAAACTTGACTTTTGTCAGTAGCATATTAGTTTAAACTAAACAAAAGTTATTGAAAGTACTTTTCTGTTTTAATTTAGTAAATCAATGAATGACATGACACATGAATGCATTTAGCATTGTAACAATGAATAACAACAAGTCATTTAGGAAGCATGAAATCTCCTCCCTGAGCCGCCACCTTACCATGATGAAGGAGTTTGCATGTCCTGACGATCCTTGTGGCTATGTTGTCGGGGCTTTTTGCCCCTGGTAGGGTCACCCATGGCAAACAGGTGTCTAAGGGAGGGACCAGACGAAGCGTGGCTCAAAACAACCAGATGATGATGACAAACCATGGAATGCGGTTTCCCTTGCCCAGACGTGGATCACCAGGGCCCCCCTCTGGAGCTAGGCCTGGAGGTAGGGCACAGAGGCGAGTGCTTGGTAGCTGGGCCTTTGCCAATGGGGCTCCCAGTGAGAGGTGCCAAGTAGGTGTGGGCATAACCATTACCCCCCAGCCTGGCGCTTATGCGTTGGGATCGGTGGACGAATGGGTTGCCTCCCTCCGCCTTCAGGTGGGGGGACTGGTCCTTACTGTTGTTTGTGCTTATGCACCAAGTGGCAGTTCAGAGTACCCACCCTTTTTGGAGTCCTTGGAGGGGGTGTTGGAGAGCACTCCTTCTGGGGACTCCCTCGTTCTGCTAGGGGACTTCAATGTCCACGTGGGCATTGACAGCGAGACCTGGAGGGGTGTGATTGGGAGGAATGACCCCCCGAATGGTGTTTTGTTGTTGGAATTCTGAGCTTATCATGGATTGTCCATGTTGAACACCTTGTTCAGGCAGAAGTGTCCACATGTGCACTTGGCACTCACCAGGCTGAGGTCACTGAGGTGGTTACAAAGCTCCTCGGTGGCAGGGCCCCGGGGCTGGATGAGGTCCACCCAGTGTTCCTTAAGGCTCTGGATGCTGTAGGGCTGTCTTGACTGAAACGCCTCTGCAGCATCGAGTGGACATTGGGGACAGTTCCCCTGGACTGGGGTGGTGGTCCCCTTCTTCAAAATGGGGGACCGGAGGGTGTGCTCCAACTACAGGGGAATCACACTCCTCAGCCTCCCTGGGAAGGTCTATCCAGGGGTGCTGGAGAGGAGGGTCCGTCGCATAGTTAAACCCCGGATTGAGGAGGAGCAGTGTGGTTTTCGTCCCGGTCAAGGAACAGTGGACCAGCTCTACACTCCCTTCAGGGTCTTGGAGGGCGGATGGGAATTCGCTCAACCAGTCTACATGTGCTTTGTGGATTTGGAGAAGGCGTTCGACCGTGTCCCCCAGGGACTTCTGTGGGGGGTACTCCGGGAGTATGGAGTGCCAAACCCCCTTGTACGAGCTTTACAGTCCCTGTACGACCGGTGTCAGAGCTTGGTCTGCATCGCCGGCAGTAAAACAGAATAATTTCCAGTGAGGGTTGGACTCCGCCAAGGCTGCCCTTTGTCACTGATTCTTTTCATAACTTTCATGGACAGAATTTCTGGGGATCCGGTTTGGTAGCCTCAGGATTGGGTCTCTGCTCTTTGCGGATGATGTGGTTCTGTTGGCTTCATCGGGCCGTAATCTTCAGCTTATTCGTGGTGAAGAGGGAACTGAGCCAAAAGGCAAAGCTCTCTATTTTCCGGTCGATCTACGTTCGGCAGTGACCGAAAGAACAAGACTGTGAAAACAAATGGTCAAAATGAGTTTTCTCTGCAGGGTGACTGGGCTCTCCCTAGAGATAAGGTGAGAAGCTCGGTGAACCGGAAGGGACTCAGAGTAGATTCACTGCTCCTCCGCATCGAGAGGAGCCAGATGAGGTGGCTCGGGCATGTGGTCAGGATGCCTCCTGGACGCCTCCCTGGTGAGGTGTTCCGGGGAAAACCCAGGACACGCTGGATGGACTACATCTCTCGGCTGGCTTGGAAACGCCCAAGGATCCCTCCGGATGAGCTGGTGAATGTGGCCGGGGAGAGGGAAGTCTGGGTTTCCCTGCTTAGGCAGCTGCCCCCGCGACTCAACTCAGGATAAGCGGCAGAAAATGGATAGATGGATGGATGGATGGAAGCTTGAAATGTAAAAAAGAAAAGCATCCCATGTCACCTTTGATGATCTCTAACTCCAAATCTACTCGTATGAGAAAGGCACAGAAGATTTGTTTATTCCCCATATTGACCACATATCAGCAAAAACCCACCTCTAACCATAGTTTTGACCTATAGACAATATGTTATATACACAGAAAAACAATGTTATTATGTTGATTGATGATGAAAATTAAGAAAAAATGGAATTAAATTTGGCAGTTGTGTAACTTTCAAGTCATAGCATTATTTGATTACATAAAAATAGTTTATTATGGTCATTATTGGCACACATGTGTTTTAGAACAATACAGGAAGCTTCTGCTCTGTAACAAAGAGGTTTCTAAAAGCATCACCTCTCATTTACATGAACCTGATCACATCAGGATTTTTGCACAACCTCAAAAACTTGAACTAGTTAATTTAATTTAAGTTCTACAAACTCAGTAAGTTCTACTAAGATCTAATTTGTAAAACTTAATTGTTATAATGCAATGAGTTTGCATGTTTGTATTAAAGCTAAGTTTTTATATTTTACAAGGATAATAAAAAAGGGAAAAATATAAATATATGTTAAAAAATGTTTTAAATGTAGCTCTAGTTTAATTTTTATGAAATCCCTCATGTGTTTTCATTGTATATATAACGCTGATGTATTGCTTTATATGCCAGATTTAACTGCTTCCTACCAGGTCCATACCTGATGAAGGACAGATAGACCAAAACACTGTAAATAAAAATTTATGAGCAAAACATCATTTCTCTTTATTCATTGTTTTTCATCAATCCCTTCTTGATGCACCTGTCGCTTATTCAGAAGTGCAGAGCATTTGAGAGCCTTTAACATTTATCGCACAGTCTATTATAACTGATTAAACTGAGCAATTATCATGCTCATCAGCCATTCAGATACTTTGCATAGAATCATTAGTTCACTCCAATAATACCCTCAAACAAATCAGAAAAAAAGGAAGGCTCTGCCAGCATTTAGCAGCATTGGAGAATAAACTTGAGCAGGAGGAGAGGGGGTGGGGGGCAGTGGGGGGGTTGCTGATGAAGATGGCTCATGTTGCAATCTTCCACTGAGGTTTTGTTGACTGTTGTGCAGAGGAGTGTTCATCAGTATGAAGGAGCACTGCAGTGTATCTGCTCATTAGGCAGCCAATGCTGTAATTCTGCAAGCGAGCAGCTCTGCAATCAGGGCCCTATTCATTAGCACGGGGGGCCCGTTTTCATCTGCAACTACTTGAAGCTGCCAATCACCAGAGGCGGGCGCATGACAGGATGACAAAACGAGGCAGCCTAAATGCTCAGGGATGCTTATGCGTGGAGGGAGACATGCCTAAACGCTGTCTTAAATGCTCATATCTGAGAGGAAAGAAATGTTTACAGCGTAGTGCTGGCAGGTGGCACAAACTGTGCTAGCCTGAAAACCATCTCGTCTCAGTCGGAAGACAGGTTTTATTCCAAAATTTTTCAAAGAGCATTTTTTTTCCTGAATGGTTTATTCCTGAATTGATTGAAAGCCACTGATTAAAAGACTATTTCACTCAAAAGATAAAGTTTACCCGAGAACAAGCGTCCTCATTTACTCATCAAGATTCACACACAGTACATCCACATTAAAATAAGATATTCCAGAGACTCATACACACCTGGTCCAAAGAGCAAGAGAGTGTTTCTAATTAAAATGAAGCAGTACAAAATAAACTTTATGCATATTTGTTATGTGCAGTGTTTGACTTCCTTGCTCCTCCACCAGCAACAGTGGATGCACTGCTGTCCCTGTGATTCACTTTGTTTATGCATTTCATTAACGTACCCATTTACCTGTCAGAAATTAGATACAGATATTAATAACAATATTAATTTTGTTCATTACAAATAGCCTGGCTCAGTCTTCAAAGCTTACTAACAGATATTTTTAAGGCAGGGAAAATAAAAATGATTCTTGACTTCCTGTTATTTTTCCATATTTAACTAATTAACCACATTAAATTGATTATTTGTATTCAGTTACAGATGTCCTGCTTCAGTTTTTGGAAAAAGAAAGAAGAAAAAAAAAGGCATATTGATTCGGCTCAGAAGATCTGGATCTGACAATATCTCTTAACTCAGAGTGTCCCATTCATTCTTTCCATTACATCAGTTTAAGTGCTGTCAATCAATGTAACACCAGTAGATAATCTGTGCTAAAAGAGCTCATGAAAGGTAACAAACTGCCCGATCGATGGCTGTGCTTTGAGTGAAAAGTCTAAAATCGCTTTCACAGTAGGATTGATCATATTTTCTCTTAAGTACAGCATGAAAATTGGGGATGATGTGCAGGTTTGAGGCATGATATTGCTCTCAATAACAGGCTAATGCAGGCACGTGGCCTCACACAGGCGACCTTTAGATTTAGTCGATGCTGGTGTAAAAAGACTCTACTGGAATAATGTACCTCACATTTTCCATCAGTCACACACACACACACACACACACACACAAGTCTTGCTTTTTAAATCAGTTTTATAACAGATCTGAAACATTTTATTAAACCATGGCAGTATTTACAGTGTACAATCACTGAATTAATTCATGTCAAGACACATTTAAAAGTGCTTTTTAAAAGTAAAGATTTGCTTAGAATAAATTAGTTTCCATATTCTGACATCAAACAACAGTAAAGCTGCAACTGTGCTCCTCACCAACACAAAATCAAAACAATGCTGAGGTTTTACTGTGGTACTGCTAAGACACTCCTCTTTTTTTGCTTCTCAAAAGCTCATGTTGCAGCAAATAAAATGTCTTATGTGATGAGAAAATCAAAAGAGACAAAATTCCTGACCTGCTTGCAATGCCTTATGTCATTCAAGAAAAGAAACACAAAAGAGTTCTTCTTCTCTGAACAAAAGAAAAAAACAAGGCAAATTGAAAGTGAAGTCCTACATTAGCTTGAAGTCATCACCACAGCTCAGCCCACTGATAGAAAACAGAAGTCCTGTTGTCACTTGAGGAGCGGACTCCCAAACAGAGCAGGATGCTAACAGGATGTCCCAAAAGATACTTTTCCACTATATTATTAGAGAAGTGGTAATGAAGCAGAAGCAGCAGGTCAGCGGCTGATGGGAAGCTGTGGTAAGGTGATGGACGGATGGGTCAGGTGGCCCGGGGCAGCAAGGACGGAGAAGGGATGGGCTGCAGATCCAAGAGAAACAACATGAAGTCACTGTAATTTGGCTGAAAACAAGGCAGGAGCAGAGACCAACATATCTGAAACAACAGTGAAAAGTTTAAAACTTGGATCAAAGTTATTGACCCCATAACAGACGTCCCATTGGCAGGACTTGACAAATAAATATGCATTTTACTCAATTTACCTTCCAATACCTACACATGTTATGCACCATTGGGAGGTTAAGATTCCTGAGATTTAAATTATGTATACCATTATAGGCTACAATATAAATATAGAGTCATTAAAGACTCTGACCAGTCACTAATGTAATTTATCTTTGAAGCTATACTGTACTCCAGATGATACTGTAACACAAACAGTTCTGTTACATCAGCAAGGGTCCAGTAAATGAGTTATCCACAAGTTTTTTATTCATAAAAAAGAAAGATTTTCTGCAAAAATTGAAGGATTTTAAGGGGCTTACCAAACATTTACTTCATCCTGTTCAAGATGCATTTTTAGGTCCTTATTTCTAATTTCAAAATACCTCTTTATAACTTTATAATTGTCTGAATCAGATAACAAAACCTTAATTGACATCTACTGATGCTTTAATGTAAGTCTGGTGAAAGAAAAGAAGAAGCTTCTTTTTTAAAAGGAAAAAGAACCGCTCAGGGAAACTAAACTGAAGTTTTGGTTAACTGAAGGAAAGTCCTGCAGAGTTGACACTCATGAAAAAAACAACTTTATATTTATCTGTCAGTCAAATCAAATACAGTAGTGTGAAGTGGACTGGTGTTTTCCCCAAACTGATTTTATTATCTTTTTTTTTAAAATCTCACCCTTGCAGTTATTTAGCATACCATAATTACTTTATCCTAAGGTTTATTTACTTCATATTCTACAGTTTAGGCATAGTCTTGACAGAAATGCTAGTTTTTGGTGAGTCATTGTGAGTTCCTTTGACATATTCTAAATTTTATTTGGCTGTGTATATATATTTTCAGATGGTTTGTGTTCATGTGATGCTTAGAAGTTCTTCTTGGATGTAACCATGCGACAGCTGTGAACCATTTTAATAATTTCTGGGTGGGATTAGGGTTTGTATTAACGCTCTGAGTCATTTGCTTACTAATGTATGTATCGTAGCACTTGTTGCAAAGACAATAAAGTTCCATTCATCTATGTCTTCAGAAAGCCATTTGTGATTGAAACGTTGACCTTGTTCAATAAAAAAATGTAAAGATAAACAAAATGTGTGGAAATTATATATTTTCTTTCAACAGGACAGTTTCTTAGTGTGATTTGATTCATTTCACTTTCAATGTGTAAAATGAATTAGTTTATATTGTTATCAGTAAAACTTTAAAATAAATATATCATAAGCTTGTTATAGTGGTTTTCATATAAAGTCAGAAAATAAAATTAAAAATTAAGTTATAAATTAAATTAAAAACACTTTGATATTTTCTTTTTGTAGTAAAAATATAAAAAAAGCAAATGTTTTATATTATTTGTTTTCAATTTCTAACACAAAATGAAAAGACAGTTAAACTAAGAAACATTATGCAACACTGTTTTTAAAAATACTAAATACTTTATTTACAATTTCATATTTCATACTAAAAATATGCAATAGTTTATAGTAATAGTAATAAGTTTTCTGCAATAAACATGAGTCATACCCATGTATGATTAAAATAACTCACTGATGAGCTGAGAGACAGCTTTTATAGGTTGGAAGTTGTGGGACAATAATTATCTTTTTATCTTATATGAAGAGCTTAAAAAACTGAAATTTAGAGCATACCAGGTGATGAATGCTTAAAAAGTTCAGATTCATATGAAAACGTTTTAAAACTGAATAACTGTGATGAAGAAAAACCCTGATAGAGAAGGGATCAATACTTCACCCCTCACACTTTTTTATTTGACCTAAAGAGTGCAAATAAGTAAATATCTTATGAAATATATCTTTACTTTGGGAAACTCCAAAACCATTTTTGTATTTTTGACGTACAACCTTAATGAAAAGAGGAGTTTCTTGTCATGTACGGGAAAAGTTTAGCTTTTTATCTTATGGGATGTTGATCCACTGTCCTGGGATGTTTATTATTTATTTCACTAACTCAATCAACTAATGTCTGTGTGCCACTTCATATATTTTGGTAGTAAAAGAAGTTAAATGGTGGTATAAACAAACTACCACTTTAAGCAGTACAATGCAATTTTACTAAAAACAAACAAACAAAAAAAAAATTACATATTTATCTAAAAAAAATTATGTACATGCTAGGGTATCAGAACATATAATTGTTAAATAGTAACATTACATAGATGCAAAATAAAAGAAGCACTGAAGAAATGGTATTTATAAATGATTGCAGTGATATATTGTGTTCTTTCAAGCATAATAACTTCATTGTTATTGTTTAAGTAGTATTTTAATCCTGTTTCACATTAGAATATGCAATAAATACATAAATAATATCACTAAACTTCCTGGCCTCAATCAACACATCTACATATGCATTAAAATTGTAAAATGCCTACCTTTATGTGAAACTGTCACATCTGATCCTAAATTGTAAAGTTACTGTATTACATTTTTCAAAGCTAAAACAAATTACATGGCTACATTTTCCTTCGCACATTTTTACAGGACTGTTTAAATGACATGATACTGTAACAACTTTAATATGTTGAAAACATACAAACTAGTAGGAGGGGGTTGGACAGTGTCAAAATAACTGACTTTTATGTAAGAGAAGCAAGTTCGAGTCCCATCAACTCTAATGTTGTCCAACAATTATGGGGGGTTAAGGTTAGACATATATGTCAGACTGAAAACTGATGGAAGCATAGTTAAAGGTTCATGTCATGTTGCCTGAATGCTGCCTTATATAACACATTAGTACATTAAAAAAAAAATATATATATATATAATAATAATAATTAGTACATGACCTCCACTATTTTTGCTCCATTCATCTGATGGTAAATTTTCTTGTGAAACTGTGATAAATTTCTGTATTACATTGTTCCATAAAGATTTAAGGGTTTGTCCCACAGCAATACATCAAATCTAACAACATGGCTCACATTTTTGTTACGTAAAATCTTAATTGACTTAACCTTTTAAAACCTGAGGTTCCATAATTGGAAGAACAGATGGTGCCAAACTGTGTCAAAATGGCCATTTTGGAGACCTCGCCTGAACTAAAACCTGTCTCATTTTGTTCTGCTTCACTTTATAAGAATTGGTCTTTGCAGAGATCATGTTCAGAAATTAAACAATGACTTGGTCAAAGTTTATGAGTGACAGCAGTGTTCTGTCATGCAGCTTAAACTGAGTAAATGCTTCATATCAGGTATTTTACATGACGTAACAAATAAAACCTTTAAATTATAAATACAGAGAGATGTTTGTAGGGTTAAATACTGGACATGGATGATCAAATGTGTTTTGAATCAGGCTTTCAAAGCTGAATTTCTCCCTTGGCTTTACTTACTAAGCACCTCTTTAACGCAAGAGAATAACCACACAGTAAAGGTCTAACACTCACTGTCCAGGTATCCATGCAGGGCCAGGAGATGTGGTCGGTCCGGGCTGCTGAATGAAGAATAGTGGATATCTTCTGGCAGTGAAGGTGGCATCCTCGACAGCGGTGCGTTCTGAGAGAAGCTGCTCTGAGGCGGCTGCTTTTTGTGTCGGGCTCGGCAATTCTGAAACCAAACCTGGGGAAAGTTACAGAGACAAAGGGTGAGCAGAGCCGGTATAAATGGCTTTGTTTCAACACTGTGCAGTTCAGAGTCTGGGTTTGTTAGTTCCCAGTATCTAAATGGTTTGCATAGTTTTTTTTAAAGTGATCATAATCAATAAAACTTAATGCTTTAAAAATGTTAAAAAATATTCAAAACATTCTTTATTTAGAAATGTCAAACTTTGTTATATAACCTTTTTTCAGGATGGAGCCTGTCATGGACTATTTCTTTCAAGTAAGAGGCACTATCATCCTGTAAAACAACTTCCACATCACCAAACCTATTAAGTGTAAGGAATAAGAGATGTGTTTAAAATTTTCACATCTGCATTAACTGTGGAGTTAAAGACTGACATCAATGATTGTGCCCTTCAGGCAGTCATCAATGTTTAATTAGTTCTGCACACAATCTCTTTTCTCAAGGCAGATTTGTACCTCATCACTCAAATTCACATGTAACCAATGAACAGTCCAGACTGCCTCTTTTTAGCCTGCTGTAACCTTGTTTTTTATGTGGTTTAATTTTGGCTTTCTGTATGTGAATCTCCTTAAATCAGTTTCTTACATTCCAGCCAAAAACATCAAATCTTGTTTCTACCCTGTTGTAGAAAAATAACCAAAAGTCTAGTATTAGTAAAAGCAAATAAAATTTATTACAGGAGAAATATTGAGTACAAATTTACTTGCAAGTTGAGCGGTCTCCTGCTCTACGGGAAGTCAGAGACGAACAGTTTTATTCGTCTGTTTCCCAATACAAGGTCAAACCTGATAAAGTCAGTGAAAAGAGACTGAATGGCGCCACTCTTTTCACAGTTCTCAGAGGGCAATCACTCACAAACAAGCTGGTATCCTAATGACCTGTTCTTGTGCATTTTCGAGACGCTCCCATATCCAAGGTCTGGGAAAAGAGTGGTCAGCCTGACCTCATACAGGCATGCACTATAACCCAGCAGAAAAAGAGTAACTTCAATGTTCTGTAATATGGTGAATGGATTAACAATAATACATGAATAAAGAAAATGAATATATGTATGATTATTATACATGCAATCATTAAATTAGTATATATGAGTGATGATTATGATACAGAGTAAAATTAATTCCACACCCCATTTTCTGTTTGCAAGGGATATTGAAGGCAACCTTCACATTTTTTTTTTTTTTTTTTGTTTATACAGAAGACTTTTGTCTTGGGGACATGTGTCCTGTCGATCAGCCAAGTGTAATGGCTCATTAAAACCTTTCCACTGCAGAGTTGTTTGTATTATTTAGAATTTTGTAGGTATGTTTTATTTGCAATTTCCTTTCTCTAATTGAGCTAAAAAAAAAGAAAAAAAAGAATCATCTATTTACAAAACACCTTGAATGAACATTGTTTAGGAGTTGCAATTCCATATTTTTTCCAGTTTGTTGTCATACACATTTAATTCTAAATTGCCACAAAATTTTAAAGTCAACCCCAAAATAATACAGTCAGAGCTGGTATTAAAAAAATAATTGGATATTTTAAAAATAAATTAAACATTTCTGTGGCTCCAGTTGGCTTATGGTCCATTAAAACAAAGCAAAGTCAAATCTTTTTTAGATGTTTCATGTGTTTACAACCTGATCGATTTCTGGAATCTGAGAAGGAAAGACTAAAAAAAATTTTTTTTTACATTATAGATATAATCTTGTAAGATTTAATGGTTAGGCTATTCTATTCTATCATTTGAATGACCTCACAATCCCGTTTGTTTATACCATACCGCTGTCTAAGAGTGTACCATAATGTAAATACATGAGTTGCCATGCCAACCTGTATGACTCGTCTGCTCAGTCCAGTCATTTCTGCCAGTTTCTGCAGCGTCTGAGCATCAGGGTTGTTGTCCTGAGCAAACTGAGTCTGCATCACCTACAAGGACAAGAAACCCTACATATATAAAAACAAAGACATTGCACCCATATAATATAATAATATAAAAATATATAATATATTCATTCATTCATAATTCATAATAAT
>JBAMHW010000012.1:8797712-8818153 GCA_037177495.1 Rhadinocentrus ornatus
AGACCTTCTCAATCCCACCAACATGTCTTCCAATGAGGAAGCAGAGTCTGGGGTAGCTGGTGCTGGCTCTCTCATCTATATATATATATATATACATAAAATGTATAAATACATAAAATATATATATATATATATATATATAGTCTACAGTCTTAGTACCAGCAGGGGCTGGTAATGAGACTGTAGTGGTTCTTCTCTCATGTTAGTCAAAGTAGAAATTGAGTTCCTCAGCTAGTGTTGCACTGTTGTGGGTAAAGAGATTATTATTGCTATTTGTGATGTGTTGGGTCCAAGTTGCTAAAATGGCCCTCAGTCCTTTTTCTGTCGATCATCTTGGCGTTTCTGATGCCCCTTCTAAGTTCAGACCTGGCAACACTGTATTGTTATGCATCACCAGACCTGAGAGCTGTATTTCAGGTTTCGAGCAGGGTTCAGACTTCTTTGGTCATCCATGGCTTATTATTAGGGAAGATACAAATTTGCTTTGTGGTAGTGACAGCATCCAGCTTTTTATTTAAAACAGCACAATAGATGTGTAGATGTTTTTATTTTCATCTTTGAATATGGGCCTGTCAGTCTGATTGAAACAGTCCTGAAGCTATGCAGATGCTCCCAGTGGCCAAACCTTTGTCTTTCTGGTGGTTGGTTTCACTGAGTTGAATGGTTTGTATGGTGGATACAGAAACAGAGAGAAGTGATCCGAAGCTCCTAAAAGGGCTTAATGTTGCTGTAAACCTAATTAAGTAAAATCTTGTGGGGCAATGGACAAAACTGATAAAACTTGGGAAGCACAGGCTCTAACTTTTGCTTAGTTTAAGTGACAAGCTTTCACAAATGCCCCATTTGGATGAGGAGTCTGTTTGTAGTTAGCAAACAATTCAGTGCTGTAGCAATGTTAGCTTGGGTGGCAACAGGCAACATTTAACAGTAAGATACTCCAAGCCTGGTGAGCAGTAGGTTTCAATGAATTTAGTGTCTGTGCATTAGTTATTTGTGTAAACACACAGTCCTCCTCCTCTGCTCTTACCGGAGTCAGACCTAATGACAACATAAAACCAACTAAATTTATCACTTGAAGATCACACCTTTCAGAGTTGGAGCAACCTTTACTTTAAGCTTCAGTAGCTTCAGTGAATTTTTCAGTATTTCAACATTTAAACATTTAGGACGTCTGAAGATAGAAAAAAAAAAAGATAATTTCCTGCAGGTTTGTCACAATGGGACATACATTTCTCATCGCAGATAGTAATTTAATTCCACTGTCTACAGAAAAACATCACTCATGCAGCTTTGAGTACAGTTAGACTACTTTGGTAAGACTTCTGCGTGCATGTAGACCACCATCTGAATCCAAAGGAGTTCTGTCTTCCCTCTCAATCACCTGCTGCTTCTAACCGGTTTAACAAATTATGCTTTAAGGACCCACCACTGTGTGGCTCTGTCAGAAACCCCATCTGAGATAACGCATGATGTCTTTGCCTGTGCGTCTATCGCTGCTCTGTCAGAAGGATTGGCTTGCTCTACAACTGAACAGGAAGTCTACTAATCTGTAACCTGAACCAAGGGAAGGAAGAAGTCAGGAACCAGCCTTCAGTGCTTTCACCAATCATATTCATCACCAGAGCTGGACCGAGGCTCATTTAGAGTGGGAGCATGGCTTAACTAAACATCTTCTCCATAAAATAAATGCTTCCAGGTTACTCCCAGTCCAGGTTCCACTCAGAGAAGCATCTGATCTCAATTACCAGGAATGCTAGAGGGACCAACGAGCCTCAGCTTGCAGCCTGCGCCAACAACACCATGGCAACAAGACTACGAATGCTGCTCCAATAGGAGTTGTGTAGGCACTCGTAAGGCGGGAAATGATGATATGATAATTAGTTCCTGATGCTTTTCATTCTTTTTCATATCAATCATGCCAAGGAAACAGAATGTAACTCAAATGCAGTTTGTTGTTTGAAGCTGAAGATGCTGGTTGGCTGATAAAGTAAACGTCCAATGAAGAATAATGTATGGATGCTGTTTTAACTTACTTAACTTAAAGAGGAAAAACCACCACTTAGAGAGAAATATTTGGGTTCAACTTTATAAATTTGCTTCTACAGTCTGAAGTGCAGGAGAGTTTTGGTGTAAAAGAAAAGCTTCTCTTAGCATTTGAGAAATGTTAAAATGCAAGATTTATTTTATTTGGGTGGAATGAAAAGCATTAAATTCTCCTCACAATCAATCTAAAAAACATGTTCTGCATAACCTGTTAAGTATTTCAGGCAGCATAATCTAGAAATAAGAAAATTAAAAGCAATCCATTCCCACACCCTAATGAACAGACTATAAAGGTATTAAATTTAGCTGAATTATAAATAAGAAAATGATCTAAATCCACATGAAATATTTTAAGGTCATAATAAGGGCACAACTTGGTGATGGCAAGCAGACACACAAACATGGCTGCCTGGTTGTACAAACTTTATTTTATCACACAGTGTTATATTAGTTGACCTCTACTACAGATTAAGACAGATAGGGTGACTGCCAATGAGCTGCAGCTGTGTCAGTCTCAGCTGCTGTATCTCCACACAATATCAAAACATTCACCCACCAGGATTATCAGTTGGTCTTAAAACTTCAGGGCTTTAAAACATGCAATGTTAATATATTAATACTGCAATAATGGTATAAATGAAATTTTATGACACTGAGCCAGTTTGGTGGCATCAATATATTCAGTCACCATCAAGTTCTGAGCTACAAGTTGAGAAATACTGCAAAAGTATGCAGGAAATCTTGCAGGAGAGCCTCATCAGAGAAATATCTCTCACAAGTTTGGCTTAAATGGTATGGAATAAAAATCAGACAGTGGCAACATCCTACAAGGATGCACAACTTTCATTTCATTATTTCTCAAATGATGAAAAAACCAGCTTTATTACAAGCTCATGTTTAATGATATTTTTCATTATGATCTGTTTTTATTTTCAGTCCTTAGCCTCCTAAATAAAGTAAAGAAACTACTTCTTGAAATCACTGTATTTGCCTGAATGTATCATGTGAATCATTGGCATGTTACATAATAGATGCTTATTAGATTTTAATAATAAACAAAAAACAGATTCACTAATAAACACAGAGCTATCCATCAAAATTGCTTATTTATAAGCAAAACCTCAACTTTTTAGTTAGTATTATAATTCTATTAAAACACAGTTTCTAAATTTATACACCTAAAAAATTAAACAAATAATCAAGTTAACTTGATTTGATTAACTTTTGATCAATTTCAGATTCAATTATAAATACCCACATTTTCAGTGAGAAAATTTAAATAGTTTATTTTTAAAATAGGAATTCAGTATAATCCTATGTCAATAAAATCATAGTAAATTTGTACAAAGATTTGTACAAAGACATTTCAAATAATTTAGAAAACTTATTACAGAGGTGTTATGTATATTTGCCAGCAGGGGGCGATAGAGCACTCTGATATTTGCCTTCAGCTACAACCTGCTGTTATTTCCCTTCACTGTATGGTTTTATTAAACAACGAGACTCTGTCATTTAAAGGCAGATTATTCTTTCTAAATTTGACTAAAACTCCTACTAAACAGTCTCCATGCAAATATTAATTTTGGAATAATTTGCTCAACGTTTCCAGTTAAATATTAAATTTAAAGATTACCAAGCCAGTAGCAACCTACTGTCTGTTAAATTACTAAATAGAGGAAGTGGAGGAAGCTGTGTTACCGCCCAAAGTTGATAACAGATCTTATAAAGCCCCTTACACCCTAACAGAAGTATGGATAGAGCAGTTTCTAGATCCAGAGTAACACTGTTAAACACCGATTAAAGCATGAAAGGTGAGTTTTAAAATCATACAGTTAAAGACCTATTCCTCTGAATATGATTATCAATCATTGACGTAATAATTCATTTTATTTACTTTATTTTCAACAGAGTGTAGCATCTTCTTCATCTGGGTGCTTGTGTTGCTGCTGCAGAACTCATCATCTTCTGATGATGCAAGTGTTTGTAAGAATATTTTATATCTTAATCATAAAATTGTATGCATCATCTTTTATACTGTTAATATGGGTATTTTATTTGAGGATGTAGTGATTATATGTTCTTTTATTTATAATCATTATAAACTGGACCATGCGTGATACAATGATTATTCAAAGGAATAGTGTCATCTCACCCATCGGGTGCCATTGGAATAGGCAAGGATAGAAAACTTCCTAACTAAATTAAAATTTTCCCAAGAAAATAATAAGGTCACGAGTTTATTTTTTTATTTATTTATTTTATTTTTTGTAAACTCAACAAAAAGACTTGTGTTTTGTCAGCCTACATTAAGTGGGTAAATTAAAGTTGGACAAACCTAAAAACACATTTTTATAGATATTTTCAACTTGTTGTAGTACAAAGACGATGTAAGTAGTCCTGAATATCTATCCTACCTTTTAAAAACTTTGATTTATCTGTTCAGTTTAGGTTTACACAACCTAGTTGATTTGCTCAAAAAAGCTTTGCATCTGGCTGCCTTTCTTAAGGTCACAAATTTTTTTAGAGTGTATGCAGCTAATAAGGAAGAACATTATGCAGTGTCACATTATCTTGTTAAGCATCTGCAAGTGTGAAGAGCCAGGAAGCCATAATAAGTCAAGTGTTAAAGATATCTAGAGGAAGCTGGTCTGTCTGGCAGAGACATTAACAGTCTTGTATAACAGGCAAAATAAAGTAAGAAAAAGCAAGTTTCTGCAAAAAGGCTGCATGACCAGTGCGCAATCAGCTATAAGTTTTAACCTTATTGAGCCAGGGACAGTTCACAGAATTCACTGAGGGAGCAAGAGTTACCTTGTGAACACAAGAGTGGTGGAAATGTGACGATGCTTTTTAATCATAGAGATATTCTACGGGAAATCAGTATTATGTCATGGCATCTTTGTTGTTATTTTCAGCAGCAATCTTGTCTGTCTAGTTCTATCATATTTCTTTGCTGTAGTTTTTCATCTATTTATTGTTTTTTGTGACTCTTTTTAAACTGTTTTGCATCTCTTTGCGCTCTAATTTTAGCATCTTTCATAGTCAATCATTTGTTGGTAGAAGTTTGGTTTTTCAAGGTCTTTGAAGCATCTTTGTGGTGGTTTTGCACCTTTGTGACCATGCTCTTTAACCTTTATTTATTTATATTTTTATTTTGTGCTTCTTTTTTGGTTTACATTAGCAAAATTTAGAAAAAGTTATCCATGTATTTGACTTTAGTAGACTAGACTACTTTAACATTGTCCATATGGGTCTCCCGAAAAAGTCCATCAGACAGCTGCAGTTAGTCCACAACACTGCTACTTGAGTCCTCACTAAGACCAAGAAACTGGATCATATAACTCCAGTTCTCAGATCTTTGTACTGGCTTTCTGTCTGTCAAAGAACTGACCTCAAAATCTTGATGTTAGTTAACAAAGCGCTGAATGGTTTTGGAAGAAAATACATTCAGGATCATCTGGTTCATTAAATAAATTAACAAGATGCTCCTTTATCCTGGATTCATAAAAAAAAAACTGGAAAATCAATCACGTCTTTGTGTCAAGCACTCTGATTGGTTGTTAAACACTAGAAGGAAACATTATGGACCTACAAAATAAAAACAAGTTACAGGTTTGTGCAGCAGCGACAATTATAAATAAGTCCAACATAATGAATCCAGAACTGGTGATTTGCAGTCGAGCCCTTGGCTGTCATCAGGTCCAGGTGAAAAGGGTCAAATCTACTTCCTGTTCACAGAGTCAGAACTAAACACGGAGAGGCAGCATTCAGCTTTTATGCTCCTCACATGTGGAATAACCTCCCAGAAAACTGCAGGTCTGCTGAAACTCTCTGCAGTTTCTAAATCAGGGTTAAAAACTTTTCTTTTTGCTGCCTTTTTATCAAAACAACTGTTAATTCCTCACACTGTAATTTTTATTTCTTGCATTTTACCTATTTTAGTTTACATTTTTATTTTTTTTTATTTATTTCTTTATTTTCTTTTTTAAAGTTTGCTTTTAATTAATTTTTATTGCTTCCTGCAGTATAAGGCTTTTAATGTTTTATGTAAACCACTTTGAATTGTCTTGTACAGGAAATGTGCTATACAAATAAACTTTTTTTTAAAAATTATTCTTTGTAGAAGTTTGGATATCCTCATGGTCTTGTTGATATTATAGGTCTTTTTGTGTTTGTTTTACTTCTCTTTGAAATCCTTGACAACCTGCTGGGCATAGCTATGACATTAATATAAATTCTGCAAATCTCTTTTCTGATTTGCAGTAAATCCCTGTTGCTTCTACCCATGTCAGAACTCAGGTGTGTGTGTGCGATTTGACACAGACAGCTATAAATGTGACTGCACTCGGACAGGTTTCTATGGAGTCAACTGCACCATTCGTAAGTACATAATCTATAATAACCATGTGCATGCTTATAGCGATCCCAGTACATATACATTGCATCTTTAGAATCTGTTTATGACAAGGATCCCAAACCTCGTGCTTAAGGGCCAATTTTTTTTATTTATTCTTGCTTGTACACATCTGACTCAAATGAACAGGTCATTGTGCAGAACAAGACAACAACCTGTTAGATCTATTTTATGGTAATCAGGTGTGTTAGAGCAGGGAAGTATCTAAAACATGCAGGACACTGGTCCTCAAGGATTGGAGTTTGATATTGATTGTGTATAAGAAGTGTTTCAAAAGCTTCATAGCATAAGCAGTTTTAAAAATCTGCAAAGCTCATTGAATCAGCTCTATACAGGAAGTATGCTTTAGTAATAAACTACATGCGTTGCCTTAATCTTTCTGTGTAGCGGAGTTCTGGACCAGAATTTATTTCATGCTGAAGCCCAGTCCGTCGGTGGTTCACTACATCCTCACCCATTTCCAGTGGCTTTGGGACTTTGTCAACAACTCTTTCTTACGAAACACCCTGATGAGATTAGTGCTGACAGGTTTGTGAAGCCATTAAAAGTGTAAAACTAGAGTAGATACTGCACATCTTTTCTAACGTTTGCTTTTATTAATGTTAAAACTTGTATGCTCTCAGTTAAGCCAGTAGTATTCCTGCCTTATATAACTCTATTCTGTTTTAATGTCAACTAAATCCAAAAAAAAACAAAAACAAAACTAGTCATTATTTCACACACTGTGTTAAAAAGGAGAGTTGTTTGACAATTCTTAAGTTGTGGATTAATCTATTGTGTTAATGGGGGATTTAGAGAATCATGAATGAATGTAATTAAAAAGAAAATAACTTAAACATTCTTCAACAAAAGCAGCATATTAGTGAATAGCGATTAGCATAGCTTGGCTAGTCACCAGCATTCTTGTGCTAGTATTACATACAAGTAGCTAGCATGCGCTAGAAACTACTGTTATTTCTAGGCATGACTTATTAGGATGCCCAGGCCAGGAGCCCAGGATCCAGCATTCCTGTGTTCTTGCAAATACTTTCAACTTATTGATATCACAAGAAGCAACCACAAGAGCTGATCAAATTATGTAAATGATAAGGAAAGAAGCAATTTATGTAGAATTTTAGTATTTACTTCATTTAACATTTAAAGTGTAGAATTCTATATGAAAGAATAAGAAATGCCATCACTGTTTCCACTTCCAGTTTACCAGTTGTTCAATGTATTGCTGGTTTCCACATGTTTGAGAAGTATGAGATTCCCTGTATTTCTATCCTGGAGTGGTATTTACAACCTTTCTAAGTAGAATTTTTCTCATTGTATATTGGCCCTTTTTGCCACAGTCAGAAGCGACCTTATCCCAAGCCCTCCAACCTATAATAGCAAATATGGATATCTCAGCTGGGAGTCATACTACAACCTCTCCTACTACACACGGCTCCTCCCTCCAGTACCCAAGGACTGCCCTTTGCCAATGGGAACTAAAGGTGAGTAATACAAAAAATGTTACAGACTACTATGGTCCAGCAAAAAAGCTTCAATTCTTCGTCCTCAACAGGTAAACCTGTTCTTCCTGATGTTAAAGTGCTGACTGAGAGATTTTTTAAGAGACAGAAATTTAGGCCAGATCCTCAAGGAACCAATTTGATGTTTGCCTTCATGGCGCAACACTTCACCCACCAGTTCTTCAAAACAGATCACAAAGTTCAAGGAGGATTCACCAATGGTTTAGGGCACGGGGTAAGATACAATAACAATCATTCTTTGATTTATTACTTAATAAACAATGAAGACTATTTAAACACTAATTATTTGCTTTGGTGTTACTCTCCCAGGTAGATGCAAGTAACATCTATGGAGAAGAGCTTGTAAGGCAGCATCAACTTAGACTTCATAAAGATGGAAAACTAAAATATCAGGTAAAAAAGAAATACACAGACATATTGGTTTAAATAAAACTATTTATGCAGCAAAAATCTAAACTCTCATATCATGTCTTTCTTTAAGAAAATGAAAAATATGTGTGCCAATTTATTGAAAGATACAGATAAAAAAAACATGGTTAATCTCTCAGGTCTTATGTCAGGGCTTTTGTACTATTTCTTGAAAAGATCACTCTGTTGTAATTGGTATAATGTTCATTTGCTGTTACTTTTCCTTTGTCCTGTTTCCTCAAATTTTTTTTTCAAGAATACATTGCATATGAAGTGATATGCAAGGTTGTCAAGCTAATAGCTATTTAGGAATCACCTTATTGGTGCAGAAATACCATTTTATAAAATTTAAACTGTGTTTTAACATTTTTTTATAGATGCAACAAAATACATAAAAAAAAACTTAGTGACAGACTTATAGTAATAAAGGATGTAAATATACAGTTGAAAAATTGCCCTTTGCTTCCTAACTCTTGATTTTGGTGCATTGTTAATAATTAGATCATTTGTCAGCCATTTGAGTGGCAAAACAAACAAAAAAAGGTCTCTTAAAATAGGTAGAGCTGGTCCAGGCATTAGTGAGCTAAGCAGCTGCTTAGGGCCCTGCACTACCTACAACAGGGCTTAAAAGGCTGAGATATTTCGATTAAAAAAAAAAAAAAGAAAGCAAAAGACGATGACAATAATTATATTTTTTTTATAAAGAATATCATTGAATAATATAAATAAAATAGTAAATACACACATAAAAAAACTGTCAATTGTTGTGTATCAACCACAAAACTTTCATTAAACTAGTTTAATCAATTACTTAGGCTACTCCCTCTGTCATACAACGCAAGTTACAATATAGGTTCAATATGCCACATACAGACGTTTCTGAATATTTAAAAATTAAAATTAATATTAGACCATTTTTTTCTTATTTGCTGCTCCATTAAGGATAAAAACCACAGCCAGATTTACATCGGTATTATTTGAGCCAACTGCAAATGAAAGTTTGTGTTACATTTACAGTGTATGAAATTATCAAACACTAATAATAATTGGAGGGGGGTTGTTAAGTCACTACCCTATGGCCATGTGCTGTCCTCAACCCCCATTTTTCTAATACTACTATTACTAATAATATTTAATATGATTGACAATCTCTGAATTTGATTTTGCCTCCTTTACATAACACCCCAAGAGCTATGCATCATTTCCTGTAGTCTGAGAATGATACGATACATCCTCAAGATAACAGTGATGGTGGTTAAAGTGATGAAATCAGTTGGTTCATTTGTGTATCGGTGAGAGCTAAAAACACTTTATCTGACTTTTTCACATCCTCATGATATGGTTCTTCTTTTAAGAAGCTCTTTTTTTGTATCAAGGAACCACTTTGCATGAGAAAAATGTTTTCTTTTGCTCAAACACAGTCTGTGGTATTTTTTAACTTCTACATCTTTCACAAAAAAAGGCCTTGCACAAATTTTAAAATATGTAAATAGCTTGAAATGACTAACATTAAGCTACATGATTCATTCTTTACAGTTGAAAAATGGTGAGGTGTACCCTCCTACAGTATCTGAGGTCCCTGTAGACATGGTATACCCTGAAGGTTTCCCTGCTGAGCAGCGTCTGGCCATTGGTCAAAAGGTGTTTGGCCTTCTACCGGGGCTCACCATGTATGCTACCATCTGGCTGAGGGAGCATAACAGAGTCTGTGACATCCTGAAGGGAGAGCATCCTACCTGGGATGATGAACAGCTTTTCCAAACCACCAGACTTATCATTATTGGTGAGTAAAAGACAGGATTACATGCACATATTTCATAACACTGCTCATAAATGACCAGCGTACACATAAAAGCAAATAAAAAACAGCTAAAGGTACATGTTCTTTATCTTTATAAATATTTAATGAAACAGCATGGAGAACTTTTCTGTGTAAAAAATCCTTTTAAACAACTCTGAGTCATACAGTGATTTCTGGTTGCTCAAAAGTAGAAAATGTGATGACTCAGTTGTGTGGTAGGCTTTGTGCAAGTGTTTCAATGTAAATGAACCCCATTAGCATTGAAAAAGAGCCCTATGACAGCTGCACCCACACCTGTCGGTAAGAAAGAATTCTAAATCATTTTGCCATCATAAGTTTCTAATCCAAATGTTGCATTAAAATTAAATTAAAAATCATGAATAACTTTGACTTCCTACATCATTATTCTAATAGTCTTTGCTTTTATTTCAGCAAAGAAGCTATAGAACCACAGTTATTTCTTCTGTAGAAATTAAAACAGGGGAGTTTCTTTTGAATGTTAGCAGCAGCAGATAAATTAAGACTAGTAAAGTACCAGCAGTTTAGTTGAGGTCCTTCTGGAGAAAGATTCAGGAGAACCAACAGAGCAAAGGGTGAATGCTTGAAGACAAGCTGGAGTCTGTAAGAACTTAATCTTTTTGGTCAAACAAGTTATCTCTAGGTCCAATGTTCTAATCCATCTGTGACAAAAAAAAATCACGTTTTATCCAGAATCCTAGATCCAACTATAAGCAATCCTTAGTCCAGAAAACCAGAAAAAGTTTATACATGCTGGATGGAATTAAAAATCCTAGCTCCAAATATTGCATCTGGTGTATCATGCACGTTTACTGTGTGTAAGTATTTTATTTTTTCCTGCCTCGTCCTTATGTTTATTTCAGCAGCCTTTAATTAGGTTTATCTTCCTAAATGATATGTTTTTATTTTTATTCCATTCAGGTGAAATCATCAAAATTATAATAGAAGAGTACGTGCAGCAACTGAGTGGCTACCTGCTGAAGCTGAAATTCGACCCCTCTCTGCTCTTTGGAGTGCGTTTCCAGTACAGTAATCGTATCGCCTTGGAGTTCTGCCAGCTCTACCACTGGCACCCACTGATGCCAGACAGCTTTCTCATCGATGGCGATGAAATTCCGTACTCCCAGTTTTTGTACAACACTTCCATCCTCATGCATTACGGCGTGGAGAAGCTAGTGGATGCTTTCTCTCGTCAGCCTGCAGGACAGGTAGTGGAAATCCAGTCTGAAGCTCAATGCTCAATGAACACATTAACTGTGATAGTGAAATATTGCAGAAGGTAAAGGGTAACATAAGATGGAAAAATAATTTTAAAGATGTATGAAAGGCATGATGGAAAGCAAACATCTATGTGTCGCAGTCAGTGTTTCAGTCTGATTTGATCATTTTACTTCCTGCAACCTTTTTGAGAATGCACAAGTTGTTTGCTTTACATATCTCACATACATCTGCCTTTATCAATTAACCACCAAAACCAAGCAAAATTTCTTTGGTATTTTAGGTTTTTCTCTGAGGTTATTAAAGTTCAAACTTACATTGCACAAAAGAGCAGGTGAATAGAAATGTACCTGCAAAAACATATAGTAACTTTTTATACTGGCTGTTGTGTTCAAAAGGCAGAATTGATGCAATGTGATTTGAAACTGTAACCACATTCAAGTTGCAAATGTGAAGAAAAGAAAATGAGAAGTTATACAAAATTTGGTCAGATGGAGATCTAAGTTGTATCTCTTCTGTGGCAGTCAGGAAGGTAATTCCTTCATCAACCCTCTCCTAGCGCCCTTTAGGTGTTACTTAGCATATTATTGTTGGCCAGTACAACATTTTGGCCAGTATCCCAGCCTTTTTCCTCTTGGATAAAAAATAATATATTTAATTTAAATTTTCATTTAATTATGTAACAATTTGCCATACAGCATGTTGCTGTAAATTTAATAATTGTTGGCATTAAATGCTTATGGTTTCCATAAAGTTGTAGTATTTTTTACAACTTTATCATAAAACTGTGAGCCAGTGTAACGTTTACACATCGTGGTGTCACACTGTTCAGGTGTTCAATTTCAAGTACATTTCAACATTTTTTAATAATCATATGTTTCAAGTGGTTTAAGGTGTATAATTTGTATCCCTCTCATAACCACCAAACTCTTGGTATTAAAGTGTCTAACTCACTGGAATTACTCTTTTTTTAGAACAGATAAATAGACGTATTACAGGAAATCTCAGAGGAAGTTGCTTTTGCTGTTATCATCAGTGGCACGCTCTTCTCTGTATTACATTACTAACCACATTAACACTCACTAAGTATTTTAGCAGCCACATTTTACATGATTTAATGTCAGAGAAGCTAAAATTCTTCTTAAAGTAACAAATGGCATAATACAGTAAGGCACGGCAAGTTTATTGGTATGGCACAATTCATGTACAAGACAATTCAAGTAGTCTGACTTTACCCTATTGTGTGCAGCCCACAGTGAAGGTGTAAAATGCAACACAGCACGTTTGTAGAACTACTGAACTGCCATACTTAAAGTTCCCTTCCTCTCCCAATGAATCCCTTAGGAGACAATCTCTCACCTGCATTAAGTGCTCTTTCTCTTAGCAGAGAATCCAGGCAATTATTAGATGTTGTCACCCGTCAGATAACAAAGGAGGATAGTCTTGTTATCGCTTTTCATTGAAGTAACATTGTATTAACTTATTTTCTGTCCTTTAGATCGGTGGGGGTCACAATTCTCATGAAATGGTGCTTAAAGTGGCAGAAATGGTCATCAGAGAGTCTAGAGCTGCACGTGTGCAGCCTTTCAATGAATACAGGAAAAAGTTTAACCTCAAGCCATACACGTCTTTTAATGAATTCACTGGTAAGATAATAGTAATGGTCTTTTTTCTTGAGCTTGCATTTGAGGCTACAGAATATTTTGGTGTATATTTTCTCTTCTAATATTGCAGCATCCATAACCAATGGTAATAATACAGATTTTCTTTGAGTGTATGGTTCCATGGCAGCCTCTTACTGCCTTTAATGTAATGGATATTTGAAGTGCAGGAGGCCAAAGAAAAATTTGAATACATTTTTAGACAAAACCAAAAATCTGTTTAAAAAGCTAAACTCAGAGTGATAATGCAGTTTTCATAAGAAAATAACAGTTAAAATTCTAAAAACCCTCTAAATTACTTATGTTGATCTTTTCCTAATAGATGACAAAGAAATGGCTCGAAGTTTAGAGGAACTCTATGGACACATAGACGCGCTGGAGTTTTATCCCGGCGTCCTGCTGGAGAAAACCCGTGCCAGCGGCATATTTGGGGAGAGCATGGTGGAGATGGGTGCTCCATTCTCCCTGAAAGGCCTGCTGGGAAACCCCATCTGCTCCCCTGTGTACTGGAAGTCCAGCACTTTCGGAGGGGAGACTGGCTTCAGTATTGTCAAAACAGCTACTTTGAAGAAACTGGTGTGCCTCAATACCAAATGGTGTCCATACGTGGACTTCCACATCCCACGAAATGAGGAAGAGGCAAAACTGAGGAAACTGTCCACTGAACTTTGATAAAAAATTACCTTTACCTTTATTAGTCAAAGATGATGCTCTGCTCTAAGGGGAGAAAAAGTGATTTTAGTACTGCATTTGGTAATTTAGTTGGTGTAATCCTGCCTGAAGTTAGTGACATACTAAACATTAAAGCCAGTCTACCTCTTGAAAAACACAGTTGACAAATAATTCATCCCAATGTTGATCAAGGATGTTCCTCCAAACCATAAAACTTATTCTTTCCATAGTCTTTCTTGTTTTTTTCTCCTTTTTCTGTTTTGTTGGCTATTTTTGCAACTTAATGTGGCTTTCTGTATGAGTTTTTTTTAATATTTGCTATTATAAAGAAAGAAAATAATTAGATTTTGTTGGATAAAGAATTGTTTTGAGTGTTACATTACTGCATTACAAGTTTTCTAATTTGTAAAAAGAAATAATAAATGCATGAAATATCCATTAAACTTTTTTCTTTTGAAATTCAGCTTTTAAAAAGTAAATGTTATTTTACTTTATACAGCATTTTTCAAGACACTTTCTAGACACTCCCTGGGGGCAGACAGAAAAGTGGCACCATATCCACACTAATTGCTGCACCGACAACCACCGAACACTCATACACCAGTGATGCCGACACTGGAGGCAATGGGTGAAGTGTCTTGTTAAACAATGATAAAACTATGATGGAGTGGGATTTGAATCACCAGCTTTCAAGTAACTGGATGACCTAGTCTACCACCTGAGCCAGTGCTGCCCTTTTCACTGCAGATAAACAAACTAGAGGAAGTGACTATCATTGTTATTACGTGTGTAGATTGTAGTTCAGAGTGTCTTCCTTATAGACATCCCTGTGGTAATGACAATATGCCAGTTAGAGTTGGTAGTGCATCACACAGTCTCAGCTGCAGGTGTAAAATCTATTATACTGAGTCCTTGCTTCATTCAGCCCAGTGGTGGAGCTCCACATCTGACTGATACAAAGGGCTCCAGATAACCACAATACATCTCCTCCGCATGTAAATGGAAAGGCTACAACCCTGGTTTGAATATTCATTACAAAGAAAATAGCCCTCCTGTATGAAAAAATGATTTTCTTGCCAGCTTTCCCAACTCTCATGCTAAACCTTTTAACATGATAGCACATCCCTCACTCTGAGGGCAGCTAATGCAATCATACATTTATCACCTGCCCATTGCTACTTTGGATTCAGCTCTCATAAAAGAAACTGCCTCAAACTGTATTTTGCACACTAGTAAGCAGGTTTTTGTTCTCTTCCAGCTACTCACAGACTCACACTAGTTAAAAATATTAAGTAGTTTAGCAGAATCTTCAAAGTTTAGCAAAATATTAAACATTATTCTGTCAATCCAGCTTTGGATGTGCTTAAGCATGTTTTACAGCTACAATAAGTGTAATAATACACAGTCAGTCAATGTGAAAGATCATGATTTCCTATGTTGATTTTATAGGATAGGGTACCTCAAGCTGTACCCCAGAACAACATTTCACAACCGCCTTTTTATTGTTAATTTGTTCATGTTGTCGTCTTCCTGCCTCACAGCTGCCTGCATGGTAATTACTTCCTTTTAGAGAATCTTCTATATTCTTAACCTTTTTCAGTATAATCACACACCATAGCAACAACGACTCATGTCCCTGCTTTATCAAATATATATACTGGTGGAGTTATTTAACTTGTCACATTTTCTTCCTCTAACCAGGCACCAATGACAGCACTCCTTTACCATCACTGAGACGCTCTGTGGGCACTTCATCCTGATTACACAGAACTAACAACTGCATTTTTCTTATTACTAATTGGTTATGAACCTTTTAGTAGGTTTAATTCTATTTGCTACTTAGTCTTAATCAGATGTTTCCCAAACATCCAAAACCTGCATGACAGCAGTTCTTTGGGAACTATTTACTGTGGTAATGTTATAACTGCAGCAAACAGCTGCACTTTTCACACCCACTGCCTAACAGAGTAGAGAGGGTGGTGTGTCTTTTTGTGAGGAAATGTTTATCACTCTGCTGTGGTTTTGTGCGCTGATGTTAAAAATGTTCTGTGAGTAAATTTAGTGGTTACGGTTTTGGATTTATCAGCATGTTCACTGAGAACCAAATTGCTGTGTCATGGAAGGGCGCTGATGCTGAACAGACCTCGGTAGTACATTCTGTACTTCTCAAAGAAGCACACAACAAAAAAATCATAATTTAATAGGGTTTTAAAAGGATTTATTTACTCTATATGCTAAATTTATTCTGCATATATTATTTACATTAATACGCTTTATGTGATAATTTCAATACATCTGAAACCATGTTGATTAGCAAATATTTAGATAACCATAAATCATGCAATAATGTAAAATGCAGCATAACATAATTAAAAAGATATTCAAAATATGATACTTAAAGGTTTAAAAGTCATTAGAGGAAATTATCCTGTATTAGTACTATATACTTACTTATAGTATACTAGTTATCCTTGTACTTGGCAAAATTTTTCATACTGAGGATTTACTCTTTATATTATGTGATTATCTGAGCGTTTAACCTTAATTCTTGTACTGGGTTGCATTTTTGTTCCCTCAGCAGCCATGCATGCCATGGTTTATGTTTCTGTTTTGATTTTATGCGTTTAGTTTGGTCATGTTACTTGTTTTGTTCTTGGGTTTTGGTGTTCAGGGTTTAGTTTTGCATTCTTGGGTTTCTGTTCATTAGCACACCTTGTCTGATTACTCATGCACGTCACCTGTGTTTAATTTGTCAGCGTATTTAAGTCCCGGGGTTTTTCAGCTGCTTTGTCAGATGCTTGTGTTTGGTTCATCCCAGTTTGTGTTGTTCCCTGTTCCTGACAAATAAACCCTTTTACCTGCACCGACCTGCCTCCTGCCTGAGCTGTCTGCATTTGGGTCCTCACCACATTCACAGTTTCCGTGACAATGCAGATATTTGGCACTGTGGAGAATTAAACATCTCTGCAGCTAGATCACAGCAAAAAGTTTTTTTTTTGGCTTGTGTTCAGGTCTTCCAGTGTAAAATGTTGGCTCAGTTTTCAGGGTCCTGTGTTGCCTGCCTAGAGACACACTGGGTGGTTTAACAACTACCACATCAGATGCAGAACGTGGTTATTGCTGAATAGTGGAATGGAAAGCAAGAAACCTTTGAACCTTAAAAAAACAAAGTAGGTTTCTCAGCCTTAAGATAATAAAGGGCAGTGACAGCTTCAGAAATTTACTTTACAAATGTAAGTGTGTCAAAACAAGTAAGAAAAGTTTTAACGAAGTAGTCTTACTTCCAACATAACCTACAGTTTTTCTCAGGCTGTAGAGTCAGAGCTAGGTTTTTAGGAACACCATTTTGAACTTGTCCACAGAGATGTGGGTGCAACCCGCATACTCAACTTTGCTGCTCATCCCAAAAATGCATTTTCCTTACAAATAAGGCATAATTTAAAAGGGAAATAAACAGACTTTACACACTATCAGATTAAATGCCAAACAAGTTTTTCCACAATTTTTCTGTTTCATATTGTTTATTGGGCATGGTGACAGTTTCAGTTATTTATTCAAAGCATGGTGATACTTTTCTAACAACAATACATCTGTTCAGTTGTGTCCCGTTATTCGATTGAAAGAATTATCTATTGTAATCTTCTAGGGAAATGTCATATTGTAGTTAATAAGTCCCACAGAGCTGGGCCTGTGTGGTCCTGGTCACACAAACATGGTGGCAGAACTTTAAATAAATGACATACAAACAGCATTTTAACAGAAAGCATAACCTAAATCAAGGATGTTGGGTGAATTGTCCTAATGTTTATCGATAGACTTATTACGTTTCTTTGGTTTAAAAAAAAAGAAAAAGAAAAGGTTTAACAGTCAAGTACCTTGGTATAGAAAACTAACTAAAGCAGTTGAGTACCATTAATCAATAAAATATAAAATAATGTATCCTTGGCAGTTTACTAAATACGTAATTGTTTTTGCTTAAAATAACCAACAAAAGCTTTGCAATAAAAGTTTCTACAAAAAATCTACAAAAGAACATTTTCTCCTTTGTTTGAATAATTAATTGAAAAGCTGACTACTTGTTATAAAAATGCAGTTAACCATTAAAGAGAAGACTTTACAACCATTATCAACAATGTGGAGTAGACAGAAAGTGCTTTACAGTCAACCATACAGTGATACAAAAATGCAGATACACTGTCAGACTCATAAGAAACCTTTTATATTTATTTTTCCTTGCCAAGAATTACTTGAAAATTGTTTCAAAGTCATAGAGGAGTTAGCTTAGCATAGCATAGCTTAGCTTATCTTAGCTTGAAGACTGAAAGCATAGGAAAACGGCTCGCCTGGTCCTTCCTGTTAAAAATTCAAATTGTAAATTTGTTGTTTTAAATATACACATACATATTTTAAAAGAAAAGTAAAGATTAAGGAAGTTTCACATCATTTCTCATATAACAGCTGCAAACGCCAGACACTACACATTTTTCATAAATAAAATAATCAAAACTGTAAAACCACAAATGTATGTTGTTCATTTTCCAAATACACAGAGAATCAGTAAAGATTATGTTATATAAGTTTCATTAGAGAAATGAGCCATATTTTAGCATTTTTATACAGCTTTTATGCTAAACTAATACTCCAGGCTCAGATCCTTTGTAATAGTCTTGAGCTTTGCATGAGTCTTGTACTATACAACTATTCAATGCCAAATATTTGTCAACTTATATAAAAATGGTGCTATTTAAAAAACAAAAAAAGATAAGATAAGCTAGTTATTAATACATTTGTACATTTAAATGGACAGACTATTTTTACTGTCAGCTCAACATATAATATGTTCTAAATGAATTGCTCCTTTCTCATCCAACAAAGCATGTAAAGACCAACAGGCTTCTGATGCTCCACATACAAAATTTGACTCAACCAATCAAAACACAGCATATTATGCATCTCTTTAAGATCAGGTGTGACATTTGAGTGCTTCTCTCTATGGATGTTTATCTAGCATCCATAAATTAAGTATTAACTGGTACTTAGTTGGTTGTAAAGTACAAAAGCTTTATGGCTGCTGGGGTTTTTTGTGTTTTTTAACAACCGTTTCTTACTCCCTTCCTGAAATGGGAAAAGGTCAATTTTATGTCCTGATGAATGCCACACATGAAAATGATTAAACGTGGCTTTGTTTTCATATCATAGCTTTTAAAGACATGCCAGCTTTAAAATGAAGCTCCTTAAAAACTACAAAAAAAAGTTACTAGAAAACAATTACAACTGGGGTGATAAATTAAATTTAGCACTACATTTATCAAATTACATAATGCTCAGTTTAAGATGCTTAACTAAGGAAAATATTATTTTTTATCATGCATTTCGGGTTTTTATTATTAAATTATTGTCATGCTATTTGACCATTAACATGATTAAGAGAAAAAATAGACACAAGCCTAAAGATGGTGTTTTTTTCTTGATGAACTGCAACATAATCATATGAACTACTGATAAATTTGACAAAAAATTGATGCTGTTGACACTTAAATGTAGATAATATTCAATTATAGCAGGAATTTTTACCTGTGTGGTTTTAAAGTCAAGTTGAAACTTGTTTTCATGCACTGAAGATGCCGTCCTCTATTTAAACAAAGCACTACACATGAGAGTGTACAAATGTTGCACCTGGTTGTAAAGGGATATTCATGTGTATGCTTAAATTCAATAGGCTGAATCCGATTACACCTATAAACATGTCATAAAACTTTTTGTCAATTTATGCTTCAGTCTGTCAGCAATTAATTACATAAGTATGCTGTACATACATATAAAATAGTTCATTAGAGAAAAATGTAATAATTTAATCCATTGTTAACATTCTATTAAGGGTGCACATTACTGTATCTATTTACTGTGACGAATCCTTGCAGTTGATTGGCCATCACTGTCCTGGCTGTTGACCAATGAAGGACTAAACAGAGGTGCAGTCACTGCAGTTGAATTTGAGACCGGGTTAATATGAGTGCTGGTGTCAATCGAAATGGAACTAGAGACTTCTGGGAAAACCTGGACATCAACAGCAACTGTTGTGAGACCCAGAGATATGTGGTGAGAAAGCAGCAGGGGAGGGTTGCCATGTGAGATGCTGAGGCTGTGGTGGATGGGTGCTACACGTGGCTTAGTACTTTGCAGGGTTGAAGATGAGCGCAGAGTCTCCTCATGCCTGGATGGTGGGAGTGGGGAAGGAGAAGGGGAAGGTAAAGATGATGGTGGCGGCAGAGCATCCTGGCATGGGCTATGGTTGTCTCCTAGGTTACTGGTCCAATCCTCGGCACACTGCAACTGGATGCTGGGTTGGAAAACACTGCTGCTCTTTTCTTCCTTTAGGTAAGGGTCAATCTAGCACAAGAACACACAATTTATGATCAAGGTTACTTATTAAAAGGTTAATTAAATCTGTAAATCCATCCATCCATCCATCCACCCATCCACCCATTCATACATACATGCATACATGCATACATACATGCATACATACATACATACATACATGCATACATACATACATGCATACATACATACATACATACATACATACATACATACATGCATACATGCATGCATACATACATACATACATACATACATACATACATACATACATACATACATACATGCATACATACATACATACATAC
>JBAMHW010000012.1:8834660-8852189 GCA_037177495.1 Rhadinocentrus ornatus
AAAGAAAGAAAGAAAGAAAGAAAGAAAGAAAGAAAGAAAGAAAGAAAGAAAGAAAGAAAGAAAGAAAGAAAGATGAATGTACCGGGAGCCGGGAGGCGTGTCAGAACCGGAAGTTGTCAAACAAAACACTTTCATCACCGGGTTAATTTCCGGTTACAGATCACCAGGATGGCGACTCACATGTCGAAATGCAGAACTTGGAGTCGGGTTCAAAGGTAATGCGTTTAAATATTACGCTTTTACACCGATGTATTCTGGACGTTAACACAGAGGAATTTTATAACCAGTATCCGCTGTGTTTTCACTGTCATGCCCCCCCTCTGTCACCTTCAGCCACACCACATCAACGATTAGCTTTGTCAGATAGCAAGATGCTAATAGTTAGCCGTCAGTCCTGCTTGATGTTATGTCATGACTCCGTTAACTATACAGTCGAGCAAAAGTTAAGAGTAATTTATTGTATTTTACGAGGTTGAAAATTGTATCAATGCTGTTACTTTGTAAGTTTTTCTAGCTTCTTAAATATTTGGCAACTTAGCTAACTGCTAGTTGTTTTTGCTTGTTCAAAGTTGATATAATTAGGACTGCATTTGGGTAAATCTTTGTGTGACACTGACGTTAAATATGGGTTAAATGATGTGGGGCTTTGGTGTAAGTTGTTATCAGCATGCTGTAGTTAAGTGCTTGTCCGTAGAGGAAAATCTCTGCTGGCTTAGAATGATAAAGTAGCTGTTAGCTCCATTGGTCAGACGAGAGCATTTGTTCAAATGAAGATTGTGTGTAGTTTGCATAGAAATGGTAGCTCCCTCCTGTCAGCACATTTCTACTGTGCGTTCAGTGTTTACCTGGAACTTGTCGACTGTATACCATGTAGCATGTTGCGTGCCTACTTTGTGGTATAAGATTAGACTAACGTACGTAAACGTAATTCTTTGTACCATAAGCTAATGTTTTGTCTGTCCACTTCACACTTCACTTGGGCAGCACCCACAGGTCACATGTAGTTATCTTCTCCAGGCTCACTACAGCCACAGTTTTACACTGTATAGACTTTTGGCAATGTCTCAAAAACATTTACTGGAAATTTCATCTGACATTCCCTGAAAACAGACGCTTTCTTTTATTGTCAATATGTTTGCACATATCTCTTTAAACTTAGAAAATGGTTGCTTAATGTGTCAATGAATCTAATTACATACATGTGATATCTGTTTGTGCACAGGCTTGTGCTGTTCTTAATATTATGTTTCAAAATAAGTCTTAGATATGTATGGATGTATTTCAGAAGTTTACACTCCTAAGCATAAAAGAAGATGAATTTTAAGTTACTTACTTCTGATATCACTATATTAACTGAGGGATTTAATAAAAGGCTAGTTTTTGATTAAGTTGTGTACTGAATATACAAAATTATTTCTCAAATGTACCAGAAGTACAGCAAAGAACTTACAACAGAAGTTCACTTTGAAGAATCGAGCGTGTATAAAGATGTGCTTTGAAACGGTGACAGTCAAACTCACTCAAGTAACATTTTTAGTTAAGGAAAATGATTAATTGGCTCTTCTGATTGGTTTGGCAGATCAATAACACTAACTGTATTTACACAGTTTATCAGGAGAGAAGCTCTGTATGCGTTGTATCTAAGTAGGACATCTTTTACATTCTTTTTTTGAGGTATTTTCTGAGGAAACAGCTGGATAAGAATGGAATTAGTGTCATGGTAGTTACTGCTGCGGTTATTGAATGTCCATCGAAAGTTGTAGTTACCAAAAAAACAACATTGAACAGTAATTCTCAGGTTTTTAACATACTGCTTTATGTGGAAACATAAAAAAAATTCTATATATAACTTTTTACAGAGTTGTTGTAATCCCCTAAAAAATTAAATCAGAGTAGACAAAGCAGGTGCCATATTTTTTTTTTTTAGCCTAAAATCTCTGAAAGGTTTTGTTTTGTTAAAGGTTTGGGATCGCTGCATACAGAAGGTACAGCAGTAGCGGAGGGTACCCGAATATTTCCCTCTCCACACCACTGCCTGGTATCCCAAAGCCAGTTTTTGCATCTGTGGATGGACAGGAAAAATACGAGACCAGGATTACCACTCTAGAAAACGGACTCAAAGTTGCTTCCCAAAACAAGTTTGGTCAATTCTGCACAGTTGGAAGTAAGCTGAAATGTGATTTATAGACACTTCTGAGATTTTGCCAAAACTTGATAAAAATGTTTTTCCTTTTTCTTCTTTTTTAAGTTTTAGTAAATTCTGGATCCAGACATGAAGCAAAATACCCAAGTGGAATAGCACACTTTTTAGAGAAACTCTCCTTTTCTGTATGTATAAGTATACACCATAGAATAAAAGACCAAGGGGGCTTAAGTGTATAAAATAAATATCAACTTATTTTTATCTTTAGTCCACAGCACAGTATGGGAGTAAAGATGAAATTCTTCTCACACTGGAACAACACGGAGGTATATGTGACTGCCAAACGTCAAGGTATTGAACATGGTTCCTGTGTGTTACAGCTTCAGTTCCTGCACATGGTTGTTGTTTTTATGAGTATTAATTGTATGTGATTCATTGCTTATTTTGATGTGCAGGGACACCACCATGTATGCAGTGTCTGCAGAAGTAAAAGGTCTGGACACTGTGGTTAATCTTCTTTCTGATGCGGTCTTTCAGCCTCGCTTGCTGGGTAGGTCCATTCCACTTGCACATCAGTCTTGGGAAACAGACTGTACTGCCTCTTCTAGGACAGATAATTATTTTGTTGTTTTTTTTGGTATAGATGAAGAAATTGAGATGACCAGAATGGCCGTACGCTTTGAATTAGAGGATCTAAACATGAGGCCGGACCCTGAGCCGTTACTCACTGAGATGATCCATGCTGTGAGTGACATCTTGTGGTCTATGATGCTCACACAGTGATCATTTTCTTTATTTCAGCACAATATTAATTTGTAATCAGTCATTTGTTTTTTAGATTAGCTTTGGAAATTATAAAACAGCATAAATATTGACACAATACATGGCTTTATCTCAATATTTAACTTTTTTGTATTTATTATTTATTTGATTAGAACTTCTACAGTACATCTTAAAAAACTGAGAACTGAAATCTAATACTAGTACTAAGTACTACTGTTTGTGTTCTGACTGTTTATTTCATCATCTGTACATTGGACATCTTTTTATTAGATTATAAATAATAATTATACATAGCTTCTACTTAGTCCCGGTATGCATATACATTAAATGACTTCCTCAGCCGGTTGTTGGCAGCATTGAAAAGAAACTCCCTCTGTCACTTGTCATTGTTTCCAGGCTGCATATCGAGGCAACACAGTAGGACTGCCTCGGTTTTGTCCTGTAGAGAATGTGGACAAGATTGACAAGAAGGTGCTTCACAGCTACCTGCGTAACTACTACTGTCCTGAGCGCATGGTGCTGGCAGGAGTGGGCATCGAGCACGAGCAGTTGGTTGAATGTGCCAGGAAGTACCTGCTGGATGTGAAGCCAGTGTGGGGCACGAGTTCAACCGCCAATGTGGACTTATCAGTAGCTCAGTACACTGGTGGTATTGTCAAGGTGATTACAAATCTGCTGATTTAACTTAATTGTTTGTTCAGTTTGTAAAACAGTTGGGTAATACTTTCATCTAACACATTAGATGGAGAAGGATATGTCAGATGTCAGCCTCGGCCCCACACCGATCCCTGAGCTCACCCACATCATGATTGGCCTGGAGAGCTGCTCCTTCCTGGTTGGTGTTCACAATGTCTTCCAGTCTTTAATCAGCTGCCTGGTACAAGCTGAGTTAAAACAATTCCCTTTACAGGAGGATGACTTCATCCCATTCGCGGTGCTCAACATGATGATGGGTGGAGGTGGTTCCTTCTCTGCAGGAGGACCTGGGAAAGGCATGTTCACTCGCCTGTACTTGAATGTGCTCAACAGGTGAGTATTATGCAGGCCTAAGCTCAGACAGTACCTCGCTACCATAATCTCAGACTTCAATTTTCCACATATATTTGCTATAGGCATCACTGGATGTACAACGCCACCTCCTACCATCACAGCTACGAAGACAGCGGCCTGCTGTGTATCCATGCTAGTGCAGACCCCAGACAGGTTGGTATGGTTGCATCAAAACAAAATTTAAATTAAAAAAATCGTTAATGATTGAACTGTTTTGTAAAGAGAACTATGTGAAGTATAACCACATAAACTGGGAAGCATGCTAAAGTCTTTGCTGTATAAAATTAATAAAATAGTATCATTACCTACCAATATGAGATTAGTCTCCAAAATGCATTATTAAACATACTATACACATTTCTTTAAATAATGTTTGATATTAAAGGTTTCTCATTGTAGGCTATTAGTGAGCATTATCCAAACTTGAACTAATAGAAAATGCAAATATTGATCTCCAGGTACGGGAGATGGTGGAAATAATAACCAGAGAGTTCATTCAGATGGCTGGCAGTGCAGGAGAGGTAATGATCACCACATATGTGCATTTGTTATCTATAAGTAGAAAGAAAAGCATTTACATTTCCATCTGTATGCCCAGATGGAGCTGGAGAGAGCCAAGACTCAGCTCAAGTCCATGTTGATGATGAACCTCGAGTCGCGGCCGGTTATTTTTGAGGATGTTGGTCGACAGGTTCTCTCCACAGGAAAGAGAAAGCTGCCACATGAACTGTGTTATCTAATAAGTAAGTCCTCAAGGAAATGAAAAGAATTGTCCTGATGATTGGTTCTAACTCATGGAATAATTCATGTTTAAATCATTTCCAGGCAGTGTGACAGCTGGCGACATTAAAAGAGTGACCACTAAGATGCTGCGCAGTAAACCTGCTGTGGCGGCTCTCGGGGACCTGACAGAGCTGCCCTCCTACGAACACATCCAGACCGCGTTGTCGAGTAAGGACGGCCGTCTGCCCCGCATGTACCGCCTCTTTCGATAGATCCACGCCACCAATAACGTCACTGTAAACTGGACTTAAAGATTACACTAGCGTTCCCTCCCAACACAGAACTCTACACGGCTCAGTCTGGGAGGGGACTAACTTCTGGGCTCTGACTTAAGTCCCTGACAGAGTGATAAAAGTGGATTTTAAATCAACACACTGTACTCCACAGTAATCTTGTCTGCATACAGCTGGAGAATCTATATTTATTTTCTATGGGCAGGAAGCCATATGTTGCCATAAATGTGTTTTTAAAGGGATGGTTTGCCCCAAAGCAACATTATGTTAATGTTTATTTTCTCTTTCAAACCTGTACGTTTGTGAATGTAGAATGTTAGTCTTCACATTAAGCCAGCTAACATGTAAGAGAAGGGGACAGCACACTAAGTAAAATAAAAAAAAAAGGAAAAAAATCTCTTTCTGCAAAGTAATTTTGGAGGAATAACACTTTAAAAAAGTTTAGTATTTATACAAGAACATATTCATGATGTACTTTTAAAAAGATGGAAAAAGTTAATAAGCAAGTAGCTGGATTTTATTTTGACTTCACGATTTTTTTTCCCCCATAAATTTGAAGTTGTGGTTTTAATGTTCTTTAAATCTTTAGGCTAAATCTAAAGAGAAACTTGGTATTTTTGTGTTTCATGGTTGTGTGAAGTCCTTTCTAAATTAACCAGGTGAGTTACAGAAAAACCTCTGCATGAAATAGATGAGAAGACGATGCGACTTTTAGCCCTTAAAAGTTTAACGTGTTAGCCTAGTTTAAAAGACAATGCTGGGAAATGGGAAGTTTGTAAAGCTTAGCATGAACATAAAACTATGTGGCATCAGTCTTCTCATCTAAATGCCAGAAAGTAGAAGAAAAGTTAAGGTGTCCCATTAAGATACACATATCCTGTCTCACTTTTAAGTCTTCTCTCAACATTTACAGATATTCATTGTCCCAAATGCACTCGTCTATTTTCTTATTGCCACATTATGTTCTGACTCCAGAGTGAATAAACGTGAGCTTTTAATTTTTTGTCTGGAAACTACGTAATTAATGTTATATGAATTATAAGATGTATATTTGATCTTGTTTTGCACTGTCACAGACAAAATCTATCCAACAAGTGTGTTCTTCAAACATTTATTACTGGATGTTACATTTTAGATGACAGAAAAAGTCACAGATTAAGACAAGGCCTTGGTGATAAGAAAACAAGGCCCACAGGCACTTTTTAATGAGCAGACAGCTCATCATGCTTGGAATGCAAGTTTATAGATGTGCTACATTCAGTACATGGTCAGTTTATAGTATGAGTTTATAGTAAGGTGAAAGGTAAGGCATTGAGTTAGTCTGTAGCAGAGGATCATTTGGTCTAATGATGGGCATTTGTAAACAAGATCCTTTTTTTTTTAATGGGAGGTGAGTTTTTAAGAAAGGTTAAACAAAAGTTAATACATTTAACCTCCCTGCTGTACCCTCATACATCTGTGCCATGCTCAGGAAATATGAACCTCAATAAATAATTTAACAAAATTCAGTTCAAACAGCTAAACATTGACAGTAATTTTGTTTAGTGCAGCATAAATAAGGCATCTGAACATATTCGTTAATAAAAAGCTAACATTGTGGTTTGTAATCCTCTGAAATGCTTACACAAAGGGCAAACAAATGCAAATATTCTGTAAGGTTAAATCAGTCATCTCGAAGCATGTGACTTGAACAGTAAACCACAATGGCAACCCCTTCCAATCTGTGCTAGTCATGTTTGAGTGGAGGAGGCTGAATAAATAAAGACCAGACTTTTGTTTCTGTCCACACTCTATCTGTCTGACCTCAAGGTCCTCGTGCTCAAGTCCAGCCAGCTTCACCAGGACACAGTGCTGCTCAGTTACCGTTTCACAATCCCAGGGGCTCTGCTTGTTAAGACAACTCTGGTTTCCTTTGGGTCCTTTTCCCCGCCTGTGGCAAAGGTTTGATCCAGCCCATCCTGGTTCAGAAAGTTTATCTGAATAGGTTAGGAGATGGTACAGATGGTGCTGCTGTTTGGACTCGTCATGGCCCTCTTTCTCAGCTCTCTGGCGGTCATCCTCCTCCTGATGCCCTCCAAGTACAAGCTCCGATCAAACAGCCCTCCACACAGAGGAATACTGACAAAAAGCACAACCAAAGACTGTAAAGGAGGTAGGGAGGTGGTGCTGTATGATTATATAGAATTCTAATAAAATTTACTGGCAAACACATGAAAATGGTAAAAAAAAAAAGTATAATGGATCTTACATTTCATTAGACTATACATTTATTTCTGGATGTCAGAAACCTGTTTCTTGAACAATTCCCCCCAAATGTATACTTAAACTTGCTACATGTATATCAAAGATCTATTTCAACAGCATAAATAGTTGTAGTTAATGCAATCACAGAAAAATTAGATTTCCCATTAGTCTTGGGCAAGGAAAATAATGCACATACTACTTGATCATTGATATGTGGCTTAAACCATTTTCTCAGACATTACATGGCTATAATAATAATACATGGCCCAAATAACAACCTTGGAGGATCCATGGTGTTTCGTGTTGTATTGGCTGGGACTGCTGTCTTTCCTTCTTTATTTCCTGTGCTGGTGTGTAAAAAGTTGTTTCTCTTCCTGGAATAATTCCACTACTCAGATGTCTCTGTTGTGTTTCTCAACAACTGCTCATCTCAGCATAAACAAATTCAGAACTCTACTTCATCCGGTTGCCAACAATTCAAAAGGATTTGGTCACGTATCAATGAGGCCTTTTTGAGTGCAAGTTAAACTCACTTGTCTCTTCCTGGCCTGAGTTTGACTTGAAAGACGGAAATGACAGGTCGGTGGTCCGATGTCTTGATGCTTGAGCAGCTGTTGTACTTGACCACCTTTATGTCATTAGCCTGTCTGCTCTTGAACAGGATTCTGTCCTGTGAACACAAACAAGAGATGCTGAACTGCACTGCGAGTGTAAAAATATAATTTACAAGACTTAAGGCACCTTGTAAACACAGAAACAGTCATGTTAGGTTATTAAAGTATGTAATTATCTGTAGTCATGACAATTTCACTGTACTCTTTGTTCTTACTGTGTATGACGGAGTCCTTTGTTTTGAAGTAGTGTCGTAGTTATCGCAACCAATGTCAAATTTATATGTGGGGAAGAAATTTACTGGTGCTTCTTGGAAACCTTTGAATATTGAACCTGCAGGGGGAAAAAAATCACAGGGTGACGATGAATGAAACAACAGATCTTTCTCTAAAGACTGAAGCTTTCTTCATGCATACCATCTTTCATTTCCTTGGAGAGCTGATCATGCTCCAACAGCATGCTCATATCGCCCTCTACTGTGCGTTTCATTATGCTCTCCACATCCGCCCGGTCTTTGCTCAGTCGAAAGTTAAAATCTCCAAACCAGAAGACCTGATCGAATCTTGTGGTGACATCAGCTAAAATGAAAGAATGTATAACTTGTGTTTTACAGTTATTCAGACTTTTTCCCATCTGTAAAGCAGTTTTAGAGCCTTACATGGAGTGGAGCGGTAAGGGTTGGTGTCTGGAAGGCCTTTGGGAAGAGCTAAAGCTTCAATGATCTTGTTGTAATCCAGTATTCTCTCATAAACTTTGGCATCTCCGGCTGGAAAAACAATGACACATAAGAAACATATGAGACTGTTTGCATTTCATATTCTTTATGATCGTGCTTGTATAAAACATCTTTTTCCCAAACTCCTGCAGCACTAAGAAATCTCTGCCTTAGTGTTGCCCTTCCACACCAGCAGGGACTCTTACTCACAGGTAAAGTGGGATGTAATGAAGAGGAAGGAAGTTCCAAAAAACATAAAGGCAATTCCCACAGCCCCTTTGGTCTTGATCTGAGAGATGATCCTGGTTGTGACTGTGGCATGCTCCACCTCTGTGTGGGTCAAAAGGCAAAATAAGAAAAAGTGAGATCCAGTTTAATGATGTAATGTGCAACCTCAGATAAACCACTAGGTATTACTGTACAGCAGCAGACCAAGGCCCAAACAAGCTGAGACAAAACTTAAAAACAAGTGCAACATGGAGATCATAAATATTGCCCATAAATCTCTACACCTGTACAAACTATTACCTACATGCACTAAGATTGAATCCCTGTGTTTGTTGGCATTTTTTTTGGATGAAGACATTATTCCACAGAGAAAGATTATTAAAGACAAACACACACAAACACGTGCATTAATAAGCAAACTGCCTTTCTGAAAAATTTAAACAACAAGTTTACGAGCAGGAAATATGAGGCAAAGCAATCCCCGTGTCATCATTATATCCTCTTACTGGAAGAAGTTTGCTGCAGCAGTATTAAAGGTTTAAATGTTGTAAACTGGAACTTTAACTGCAACAGAAATTTGGGGATTTGCAAACAACACTTCTGAACTTGCAAGCCAAACTTGGAAACAAAGTTTAAGATTTTAAATTTACACAAAATAAATAGCTTTACTTTAAAATCTACCTTTAACTTGTAAAACCGTTGATTATCAACACACTGAAAAAAATTAAATATACCCTAATTCATATATAGTTTTCAGATGTATGCCAATCAAATAATATGTAATAAATTTAATCAGCTGTAACCTTCATGTCAATAAACTGGCTAAGATTTTTTTCTACATTTCACACACTAAATAAGTAAGTTAGCAGAGTATGTCCTGCTATTTAATTAAAAGAAAGTAAGACATATTCAAACTTTTTTAAACATGAAATATAACCTTTTAAGACCTGCAGGTACCTTGCATTTAGGCCATTGCATGAGGCAACAGGCCATTACATCTGAATTACATATCAACTCCTCTTGACAAAATAACTGCAATCAATGCAGCAAAATTAAAATAAGTTTACTCTTCCAAACTGTTCTATCAAGTGAAACACTACAGACCTGAACAGAACCACATGAGGTCTCTTCTGATAAATACAGTAAGATACAAAACACCATGTGATGCTGCATAAAGCATGACATAGTGAGGTCCCAGAGTCTCCTGAAGACAGGTCTCCCACTCCCTCCTGCACAGACATACACATACAGAATGGTATGAGTGAGTTTACTGCCCATACACAGTGATCAATCATAGCAAAGCTCTTTTGTTTAAACATAACCTGTCATACCTGTCAGGGCAGCCTTCCTGGACTCCAATGATATAAAAGTCTTGTGCAAATTCAGAGTCTGTTGGGAGGAGGAGATCATTCAAGTTGGCTGGAAGGAACTGTAAACAACAGAAACTTGTTTAAAACTCTGTGATGGAGTGAGCCTGAAGTGTGAGATGCTGGAGAGTCATGGCTTCCTCTGACCTTTTCCCCCTGCATGTTCCATGTGACGATGTAAATGCCCACTCTCCTGTCAGGAAAGTAGCGGTCTAGCTCTTCAGCACCGAGCAAAGCACCACTTCCCAGCACACTGCCTTCCAGGAAGCTCCTGGAAAATTAGCACTATTTAAAATATTAATCAAATCATGCTGTCTTCCAACGTGCTGTAAAAGCAACGCTGCTGTAAAAACCAGAAATCTGAAAGTAAAAACTCTTTTAGCCTGCTATAAATGACCTGAGCATTAAAACAAGACTAGGGCCCAATTTTACTCCTCATCCTGTCATAAAATGTGCTCAACAAGCGTCTACTTTGATTCCATGCTGATCCCCCTCCACACTTGTATGCTTTTCTTTCTCTTTAAGATATAAAACCCCCTACACACATTAACGGCATAAGTCTAAATCTGACAGTAATTTCGATGCTGCCTCAACACCATCTTGTGACTTAAAACTAAGTTCCAGATGTGGCCTTTAATTCAGACTTACCCAGACAGTGTAACCAATACTTAAGACATAATTAGAGGGGGTAATATACAGAAAAGCTCATTATTATGCACTGCAAAAATGAAGAGTTACATAGGTGATTAGCTCATCTTGATCATCAGCAAAATAAGCCATATGCACAGCTATATGACCATAGCATTGTTCAAAAGGACAAAAATAAGAAGATTCACAACCAAATATGCTTGGTGTGATGGTGTCACTGAGCTATATCTACACTCTAAAAGACAACCAGCATCTAACAGCCATCTTACACCAGAAAGAAGACGCTACAAAGAGCCTTAATACTCAACCCAGGTCCATCTTATACATGGTCAGCTAAGTCTACTGTACCTGTTTCTCACATCCTGGGGTCTGATGGGGCTAAGAACGCTGTAGATGGACTTCATGGAGTTAACAGAGGCACTATCTGAACCCATGTTCTCCAGAAGCCGGCTGTCACTCAGGTTCCTGTGGATTCTCTCTCCAAACTTCTCTTTGGCCAGCACAGCATAATCCAAGCAATCCCTGTCAATCCTATTACCTGCCCTTAAAGTGGCTGATGCAAAGTTCTTGTCTAGAGCAGGCAGTGGCCCTGTGGGCTGCACCGGAGATAGACGCAGCTTGGTGGACCTCCCTCGGTGGTCTGTAGGGTTACTCTGCTGGTTATGTGGCCATCTATCGCACTCTGACAGACTCCTTTCTCTGTCCTGGAAAACTGGAGAACCTGTCCTGATAGCAGAGAGGCGCCTCACATTAGCGTATTGGTCGTTCTCGACACTGGCTGTGCTACCAAGAACAAATGCACTTGGAGCTGCTGGGTCTTCCTTAAGTGAGTCTGTGGAGGATCCAGTCTCAGCTTGGTCACTCAGACTCTCCTGGCTGTTTTTCAGCCTCTTGGTTCTCACAGTCTCTTCCGCACAGCCACTCTTAATTAACTTTGTCAGCCTGGGTTGTGAGGGGGGCTGAGGCTGGTGTGGTGTAATGTCTTCGTCTGCATTTCTTGAAATGACTACAAGATCATCATTGTGCTCCTTAGTTGATTTGACATCTTTTAAGGACTTTTTTATTTGTGCGTCCTCAGTGTTTACTGTGTTCCCATCATCAGAAGCCTCGCAGCTCAGAAAGAGGGAGCAGTCCTCTCCATTCTCAGTCATCTTCTCCTTAGGTCTGAGACCAGGTCTGGTCAGGTGGATACAGCTCTATCATTTGTAAATGTCAAAACGCCTGCAGATATACGACAGAATATCCCGATTAAATCCAAATAACGAGTTTAGACACAATGTAGAACAGTCTCGTAACTGGCTGGTCTGTTTCGTGAGTTTTTTTTTTTTCAAAAAAAAGAAGAAAAGAAAAAGAAAAACAAACATGAAACAGGAGATACTGTTGTTTTAGCTGGTAGCATCTGCTGGATGCAAGCGATTAAACTGATGCAAGTGACAAGCGTAACCTAGCTAAGTTAATATGAACTTTGTCCGTCTTGCTATGTAATTAAACAAAAAAAGATATTCGTCAGCTTTTAACTTATCAAATATTTACATCTAATATGTTGTTTTCTCAAAAAGTAACTTTAGCACAATATGGGTTATCATTAGCTAATTATTCATGCTAACTGGGTGCTGTATTCAGTAATGAGCAAAGCTAAAATGCTAACAACTGCTATATAAGCCAGAACTAACAAACGCTTACAGTAAACATTTTTAAATTTACACAAATAAGTAGGTATTGCTGGTTGTTTTAGTCTTCCCAGATGACTACCTATTCCACAGTCACAGGATGCTGCAGAAATACCTTAACTACTGACTACTTAAAACATAGCTCCGTAACTTCCTTAGCAACGTTTAACAACAAAGATTTTGTTGCCAAGAGGGGCACTTTGTGGTTAAAGCATGTGTCATAGCGCCCCTACATGTTGAGAAGGTAAATTGCAGCCATATCTCAAATAAAACTCGTGAAGGCAACACTTCAAATTATGTGCAAAGTTTAATCTTCTTGTTTTCCCCTTGTGAAAATGAACAGGAAGCAACTTAGTTAAGTTACTTCTTTTCATAACTGTCACATTTGCTCCTCATTGGCAATTAGGTTCCTTAGTTTAAGCACTTCTTGGTTTATTTGATCTATGGTCAGGTCCTTGTGTATCTTTTCCAGTAGCCTTAGTGGCATCCCATCGTTGCATTGGCAGTTTTCTGTAGTTATTTAAAGTTGTTTTTGCTGGTTTTTTTTTTTTTAATCTTTTTGTTTATTATCCTGCTACTGCAGGTCTTATAGTTTAATTTAATTGTCATGATTTGTGTGTCCAGTTATCTCCAAATCATAATCCTGTATTTGAGTCCTTCCTACTCATTGCCTCATTATAGTGCAAGTATTGGATGAGATATTCCCAATAATCTTAATAAAACAACTAATTCCACGTTGTAAAAGTACAAATAATGATCTGCTTTAAAAATGTCTAAGTGAACATATTGGATGTATTATCACAAAACTGCAAAATAAGTATTAAAAGTGATCATGTGGAAAAATGTCATACATGGTATATATGGTTATGTTATATGGTTAAGTTAAAATTATGCACTGCAACGTCAAAGCAGGATAAATGTGGATGTAGTTGGTTAATCTAAAGCCAACTTTGAAATTCTAATCGGATGCAGCTAACAATTAATTTTATTCTTTGTTGTTTTATTTTTTTTATCGTTTAAAGCACTTTGTGTTGCCTTCAGCATGAAAAGCGCTTCATAATTAAAGTTATTTTTGTTTTGATTTGATTCTAGATTAATCCAATCTTATTTTCCTATTTTCACTTGTTTACTTACTTTTTTCTAGCTTAGCTTTGTATAGGTGCTCCCGATGATTGTCAGCTTTGTTAATTGCTGAAGATGCTGCAGGTGGTTTTCTGTTTCCTTAAATGTGTAGCAGCTTGTTGTCTTGTTTTGCTGTTGTGATTTAACAGCTGATGCTGTTGATTTCTATCTGGTGTATCCTTGCCTCCGTTATCTTCTCTTTATTCTTTTTCTCTTCTGTTTACTTTCTCCTTTCTTTTCCCCCCACCCATCTTGTCTACCATTAACATGTAAATTCAGCAACAGACTAATTTAAAAATAAAGAATAATACCTTAGTATAAAGAGGAGCCTTATAAGACAGCAAGCAGACCATTGTTCTGCTTGCTATGATGCTGGACAGGACAAGTTGTAGGAAAAAAAACAACAAAAAAACAATTGTTTTTCTTATGATGATCCATCTTTGTTTGCTTTTAATGCTGCACAAACACTTATATTTCACTTGTCATGAGAAAAACTTGCTTTGAGCCAAATCCCAAGTTTTATCAGTATTTCTCCTGCATTATTATCCATGTTACAGTCATAACATCTGGTAATTATTTTGCATCAACTTCATAAAATGTAAACAGTTTAGACAGACAAATATTATTCCTCACACAGACAGTTGGAGAGATGATGTTGTAGAAATGCTGGCTTATGATCACAAACATGTAGTGTTGATGCAGAACAACAAATAGCGACCAATAACACGTTGCATTCACTTGCACTTGGGCATCTGAGATTTACCCAGCTTATTTAGAATTTGAAAATCTATTCGTGGGGTGGCACTTGATGTTGCATAAAGGATCTGTTTGTCACACTACAAATAACCAATTGATCAAATTTATATTCATGTTTCTTTGCCTACTAAAAACCGAAATGTTCATATCAGTGTTTTTAAAATCCTGTTAGTTTTAAGAAATTACTTTTGCTGCCTTTACATGAAACTACAAAAGCTTTCCACATGAATTACAATTTGCCTAAAATAGTAAAATAGTACAGTAAAACTACAAACAGTGCATAATGTCAGTAACAAAACAAAAACACCTTTGTACTCTTTTTGTCACCCCCCCTACATTTTACGAGAAGCGGCCTTTGAAAAGATTTGCGAGCTCCCGGGCCCCTGGAAATGTAGACAATCCCTCCATATTCAATGTATTTCTATGACATTGTTGCTGGCTCAGGGGGTTTGGACAAAGGGCCAGTCTACAGGGGTCAAGTATAAAAGGAAGGGGTTAAACCAGGTGGGGTACAGTTTGGTGCAAGAACAGGAGCAGCTCCAGCAGCGGCAACAACAACAGACAAAATGACATCCCCTGGAATGAACATGATGAGCAGAGTAAGTCTGTATTTTCATAATTTGTATATAATATGATGCTGGAATCTCTCTGGCCTTAAACATCTACATATTTAATATTTATTTATATTTGTTAAAGGTGTTTTTGAAAGGAGCTGCTCAATTTCAGTAATATACCTGGATTAGTCTTTATTTTTTATTTCATTTTAAAATTTATTTTATCTGATTTCTTCATTTTTAATAAAAAAATTTAATTTTATTTTTAATGCAAATAATTATTAATACATTTATTTATTTAAAATACTAATTATTCATGTAGCATTTATTATTCTGTTTTTAATCGCTGATTTATGTTACCCAAGCACATACTACATAAAATTTGTTGTCTGCTGTGGTTGTGGAATGGGGTGGCTACCAGCGTGGATGGATCCCTAAGATATTGTTACCTTATCTGCTTCAGCAGTGCCAAACCAGATATTTATTTCTATAAATATTTTAATATTTATATTCTGTTAGAGATGGAAACTAGGTGTGAGAGTTTGTGTTGGGAGATTGTATGTTTGGTGTGTTTGTGTGCCAATATGATCGGGTATGTGTTTCTAAATTGGTAAGTGATATACTTGAGTGTGAAGTCTTCTGTTTTTAATATGTAAAATTTTGTGTTTTTTACTTACTTTGTGTTGCTTTTATGAATGAAAAGTGCTCGATAAATAATTTGATTGTCTTTTCTGCTTCACAACTTCTTTTCGTATTGGTAGTTTATGAACTTGATTAGTTTAATTGCAGTGTTAAAAAATGTTAAAAGTGCTTCAAGGTCTGCACCAAAGAGCAGACAAATAAAGTCTAGTAGAGCAAAGGAAAGTCGAGCATTTCAACACTAAAGAAAAACCCAAATGTCCAAAAGAAGGAGACCAATGTTTAAAAAAATGCTTAAAAAAATTCAGGTGACTGAAAACAGCTTTGTTCAAGTTCCTTGTACTAACTAAAGTCTCTCTCCTTCAGATCGTCTTCTATGAGGACAGGAACTTCCAGGGTCGTTCCTATGAGTGCATGAGCGACTGCCCAGACATGTCCTCCTACCTGAGCAGGTGCCACTCCTGCAGGGTGGAGAGAGGTTGCTTCATGGTGTACGACCGTACCAACTACATGGGTAACCAGTACTTCATGAGGAGGGGCGAGTACTCTGACTACATGAGCATGATGGGAATGAGGGACTCCATCAGGTCCTGTCGTATGATTCCCATGGTAAGTAATCACCCTTATACTACATTTACTGCCATTAACAGCTGTGAAATATTCTCAGTTTAACTGGCCTGGTGTTTGCACCACAGTACAGAGGATCCTACAGAATGAGGATCTATGAGAGGGAGAACTTTGGAGGTCAGATGTACGAGTTGATGGATGACTGCGACAACATCATGGACCGTTACCGCATGTCTAACTGCATGTCCTGCAACGTGATGGAGGGCCACTGGCTGATGTATGAGCAGCCCCGCTTCAGAGGCAGGATGATGTACATGAGGCCTGGAGAGTACAGGAGCTTCATGAACATGGGCATGAGTGGCATGAACTTCATGAGCATGAGACGCATCACCGACTCCTTCTATTAGACTCTCTTTGCATTTAATAAAACTGTCATAAACTGAGCTGCTGGTGTGTTTACTCCAAGTACTCTACTTTTAGCCTTTTGTGACATTTAGTGTGGTAATAACCTAAAACACACTCAGTTTTAATTTTTCAACCACTTACAGTAATGTACAATTTCTAATAAGAACAGAAAGGGAACATAGTGTATTGTCAGTAAAGCCGAAGTTTGATGGTATTTCACAATTTGTAAGAAAATTATATCTATGCTGACTGCATGGGGTCTTCTTCAGTCTTTTGTGGTGTAGAGAAATTCAGCACCATCCACACAGGAAGGGAAAACAAACTAAAGCTTTGAGTGCTCCTTTTTACTTAGTATGCAGGCAAAAAAGTACATTTAAAACTTCAAACTCCATAAATAACCTTGAGTCAAATTTTTATGAGCTGTTAAATTGAACATCTTTAGTAGAAAAATTTAGATCTAATCAATACAATGGGACATTTCTGTAGGAAAAACCAGAAAGTTGGTTTACTTATAGTCAGCATATTAATGGAAGTAGCACTGGGTTGGAAAATTCAAGCAAACAAGGAAGTCCCTTCAACCTATATTCATATCAAACTGTAAAAATCTAAATCTAATCACTTCTTTAATTTAGTCTTATACCTCAGGGATCCCTAACTCTGGTCCTCAAGGCCCACTGTCCTGCAGACATTTGATGTTTCCCTGCTTCAACATACCTGACTAAAATTAATGGCTCATTTGTAGACTTGTGCTGAGCTTGTTAGAAAGCAGTTTAAAATTATTCAGGTGTGTCTCAGCAGGGAGACATCTAAGTGTCAAACTCCAGTCCATAAAGGCCGCCATCGTGCAGGCTTAAGTTATTTCCTTGCTTCAACACATCTGAATTAAATCAAATCGGTCCAACAGCTTCTTGTCAAGCTCTTCACAATAATCCATTATAACACACACACACACACACACACACACACACACACACACACACACACACACACACACACACACACACACACAC
>JBAMHW010000012.1:8852289-8867178 GCA_037177495.1 Rhadinocentrus ornatus
CACACACACACACACACACACACACACACACATATATATATATATATATATATATATATATATATATAGGTGTGTGTGTGTTTGTTTTTTTATTTGTTGTAGAAAGGTGTGAAATCTACAAACACATCCAAACTAGTCCAGAAGAGTCCTCACCTGGAATAGGCCCAGCTTTGATCATTACTGTTCCAAAGAGTAAAAATAAATGTTTAACATAGTGTAAATTTTAAAGATTCACACTAGGTGGCAGTGTCATGTGGTCAATTTGATGAGGATTGGATCCATTTGGGATGCGTCCATGGACTAATAAGGAATTCACTTCCAAAAATATTGTAATAATTCAGGAAGTGCTTAATTAATTTCCTGTTAAGACTTGAATCACTGTGAACTCTGCAATTTCATTTTTTGCACAATAAAAACAAGAAAATAAAGATTTGAACTAGCTGTCCAATTATTTAAGTAAAGAAAATGCTTTGTTTTGATTGACTGAACGAGCACTCATTTTGTGAAAATCCTCATTTCAACCAGAACAGGGAGATAAATGGGAAACAGCAAGGTTGGAATTCTCCTTTAACTCTTTAATCTTTCACACTAATAATACACATACTGAATGTGACATACATGTGACATATATTACATACATCAAAAAAAATTCCAAGCACCAGCACCTATTTTTCTGATTAGGATTATGTTTAGACTGGCAGTGTTTGTGCTTTACATTAATTGTTTGCTTACAGCAAACATTCAGTTTGAAGGAACACCATTCACTCAGGGGAAAGACAGACATGTGAAGATGAATTTAACTAATCGGACTACTCGCCATGTAAGCAATCTTTTGTTTTCCAGCTGAGCAGCCGAGCAGCTGCCTTCCTGTTATAATAAGACAGTTGTTACACTGAGCCAGAGGAGGTTTAGTCTAAATCTGAGTGGAAATCAAACTGTTATGTCTATTGTCTTTTTATCATAAACTTTAAGATTTTCCAGTAAATACAGGAATAGCTGAGACTGTGGCTACATCAGTACAATTCTTATTTGGCTTCATTGTTGCTTACATGTTATGAGATCTCAATATTGCTGTTGGACCACTTGAGTTTGTCTCCCAGTGTTTCCTTCAGTCCTGTTCCGAGTATAAAGCCACATAAAACAGAGCAGGCACACAGGAAAGCATTGAAAAAATGGACACATAAAAAACTTTTAATTCCTTTAGAGTATTCAATACATTTATTTCATGAGTCTAGACGAGACAGGGATATAAACCAACTTGATTGGTCGGGACAGCTCTACAACTAGAAATCTCTGGCTTGTGCAAACACACTGATGACGATGGTTCTGGCAGCATGAACTCATACCATCACTATGTTTGGGTCCAAGCTCAGTCATCATCGATGCAGTTTTTAAAATAGCAAAACAAAAATCCCCACCACAAACATAAACAGAGCACATCTCACATATGTAAAGTTTCCACACCTCAAACTGACATATTATAAAGCACTTCTCTCCATCGTTCCTTCTAACTCTTCCTTTTGTTCTCTCTCCTCTTCCTCCAGAGAACAGACAATCCAGCAGGCGAGTGGGGAATCGATGCCCTGATACAAGATTCAGCCTAATGAGGATCAGAAACATCTTAATAAAGACCCATAATCCACCACTTAATCCCTCATTACAGAATCATCTGCATTCTCTGGTCCTGCTCCGTACCGCTGCAGTGACGGCACATTCAGGTCCATTGTTCTGCCTCGTCTCATCTCTCACCCTGGGCTACGTCTCCCTTTGTCTCCACTTGGTGTCAGTTATATTTGATCTGCTTTCATTAGACTTTCAAACGAGATGAGCAAAAGGGGTTGAAAATAGTGCTTTGTGTGCACTTCTATGCTATCTCTTGTCTGAAATGGAAAATGAGACATATGCTTAATGAGGAGATGATGGACTGGGACTTGGTCTGGCAGTGAGATAGGAAGTGTATTGTGAAGAAGGTGCTGTGACTGATACTGTCAAAGGACACACTTTCCAGGCAACGTCTGTGTCAGTAATTATGACTTCTGAGGATGTGAAAATCGCTCTGAAGTGGGACAGAAGGATTAAAGTTTAATGCAGAGCTGCTGAGAGGTTCAGAGTCAGTGTTCAGTTTTGTGCAGCATTGACACAAAAGTTAGGGACGTTTTACTAAAGTTTCCAGAAGTATGCACATACTTTTGGACTTTTTTCTAAAAGTACCCTTGCTGCAAATCAGTATAACAGAAATAATAGTTTGTGAGGCTGTTATGAGAGAAAAAACAAAGACATAAAATAGAATGTCAATTATCAAAACATTTCCCATTATTTACTTTAGTTATTAATAAAGCACTACTGAACCCTGACAGATTTTCCCTGACATGCGACTTAATGACAGCTAATTCGACATCAATCTTGCATCCTTCCAATCTTTTGAGCGCTCTCCAGCCAGTTAAAGTCAACCTGATGTTAACTTTTATCTCTTACTATGTTATTTTTTCTTTTTTTTATCTCCTATCTAATAAATTCCTCTTGTCTTTATTTGCTGAATTGGCCGTGATGTGCATGCAAAATGATAAATGTGTTGATGACAATTTGCTGGCGCGTGATGGGTTACCATAGGGTGAAATAGTGCTGTAAAGTGACTGATAAAAAGAAAAAAAGTTGTGTAGTGTGTCTTCTCAGCCTTGGGAAGCTGCTGGACAACAACAGCTACAAGAATGTACCCAAAATAATCTCACTGTGCCTTAAAAACAAGTCAAAAACACATATTTTTAAGGTCAGAAAATTATTTAGTTCATCTTTAAAATGAAAACAACAAACACAGCTTAATTTTAATTTGTCTGAATGACCTTAATTTCCCAAAAAATCTACAAAAAAAAGCTCAATATTTTCTTTTTATTTTCTCACAGTGATTAAAAGTGTTTTTTTAGGATAAAAAAAAGTATTATCATTAAAAAACAAAATCAAACAACAAACAAAACAAAAAATCTGAAGGCTAACACCAGAAATCCTTAAATCCCTGTTTCCATAATCATAAATCTGTTCTAATGCTTCCTGAATGTGGCACTAAAACACTGTTTAAATGTTACTGTTGGATATCTAAAGTGCTTCAGGCTGAATTTTAGAGGCTCTAGTACTTATGAGGGAAGGCATTTTTTTGTTATATTGCTTCACTGACATTATATGGAAAGATGCTGAAAACTTTATGCCCCCAGTTCAGAGGTACCATAAATTCTGATCAGCTGTACTGTTAAACAGATGTTCACTCAGTCTGATCAAACACCTTTAACAGCATGGACGGTCGGCGGTGGACAGGTAGCCATGGTGAGCCTGATTCTCTGAACCATAAAACAGTCCAGCTTTTTTCAGAACAGGACTGTAGAGATGTTAATAAACATAACTGTACAATGCAAAATTAGAAAACACAAATAGTGACCAACAGGCCAAATAGTAAATGAATGAGACATCATAATGCAACATTGGTTACAACTGTTTTATTTCTTGTCTCCTAACAGATCCGTCAGAAAAGCATCTGGGTGAGTCCTGCCAAGTAAAATTCACCCCATTCTCAATAATCGTATGCAAGCAGACAGACACACTCCAATTTAGACTAACGAAGGAGGTTAATCTAGAATTATGCGTCAAGAGAAAAGGAGGAATCTCTTTTCCTGTAGGTGAAGCTGTGAGATGATTCTCAAGAGGGTGGGATAATTAGCCCCATGAAGGTATGGAGAGGGTTGATTCTTATCCTGTACCACCCCTCCTTCATCATTACTCTGTGTGCTAAGGTGTAGAGTGTGGAAGGGGATAAAACAAAACAAATAAAACTCATTAAAGGTGCTCGTGTGGCTACAAATCCTTTTCTGCAGTGTTCTAACGCACCACAGACATCATTAGCTGTGGTGAAAGGAGTCATCATTATTCTGCCTGGATATAAAAGCAGATCAAAGCTTGCTATACTTCATTTTCTTTTAACCTGAGGCAGGATTCTCAAAATCTGAGCCCCTGTTTGACAGGTTTTCATTTTTTCCTTGCTGACTCTGGCTTGTGGAGCCCCAAAAAATCACTTTGTACAGAATGAGCAAAAAGAAATCTAAATGTTTTCTCCAATATTGCACCCGTGGCACATTATTCCTGAAAGAAATTGAGTTAATTTTTGATGATTGAAAAAAAAGTGTTTGTAGTTTTATGAAAGAATCATGTTGTAAAAATGTTTTCATATTCAGCGATAACACTGAGAGGCCTGGTTTTCCTATTTTTCTGCTCTGCTGTTTAATTTTTCACTTCCTAACCATGTATGCATTAATATCCAAATAACCCTGACTGATCATTTAGATGAAAAGTAAAAAATCTTTGTATTAAAAATTAACCAAATCAACACTATTCACACAAAGAAACGTATGAAAATTATCTTCCAACTCCAAAAGGCCTGGGCAAATCATTTTCAGTAAAACACCACCATGCTTCCACATGTGACATGTTATCAAAACCACTCCCCTGCATCATTTCACACACATTTGCATCAGCTCTGGGTCTCATCCCAACGACCCCACTGATCTGACATGCTTGATGAGGGTAGTGTTATTTTTTCCCCTCAGATATGATGATGGCCTCAACACACCCTGGCAACATGATCTCTTATGTGCAAAGTTCCTTTGGCTCCTGCACAGACAAGCTGTTTACATTGGGCAGGTGCAGGCTTTTTCTCCTCGGGGCAGCTCATTGCTGTAACCGTTATCAGACAGTAGAACAGAGAGCGAGCATGTGCCAACAAACATACAGTTAACTAATCGCACATGATAGCATCTACAGCTAACAGACAGCAAGCACACGTTACAACCCTCAGGCACTCAGGCAACGGACTGAATAAAATAGTAAAACACTTTCAAGGGAACAAATGTTCAAGGGTCTCTCAGTTTGTAATGAAAACTAAATCATAGTTTACATCTGGATTTTCTGAATGCTCTCGGATTTGGTGATGTTTCAATGAAAAGTGCAATGTTAGCCTATTTATCAATTAATCAAAGTTTATTTCTATGGCACCTTACAACAAAACTCAAGCTTACAAAGGTGCTTAACATCATAAGTAAGTTTTTCTGGGATGATTCAGAACCTCTGCACAGCAGCCTCTGCATCATAAGATGCTTTTAAAAAGTTAAATATAATATAAGGGTAGATTGGAGTAAATATTAAGATACTTGTTTTAGTTGAAGTAGTAACTACAGTATTTAAGAATAAGCTTCTGTTATACATCAATCCATCCATTATCTATACTGCTTCTTTCATTAAAGTCGCAGGGAAGTTGAAGCCCAACCCAGCATTTAGCAGGTGAGAGGCTTCTGTTATACATGGAAAATATAATCAGTATTAAAGGTAGACGTACTTAGAACCATGATAACTCAATCAGTCAGCAATACTTTGTTTTTGTGGCTAATTTAACTATTGGAATGAACTTTCTTGGACATCACAGATGCAATCAAATAACTTATTATTAAAAGAGGAGGAAGAGAATCCTCACAATGCAGCTGAGGATGGCTTAATATAATTAATTATTTTAATTCTTCGATTCATTGTGAAGCATGATCTTTGTAAACAGTTATAGTAACATAAACTATTAGAAAAGCTAATCAAAAAGTATAATTTAATTCTCAAATGGTCTCAGATGTAGGATGGATTGACATTTGATTGAGTAAATAAAGTAGTTACACTTCTTCTCTGTTAATAGTGATTTTTTTTCATGAAACACTGAATAGCTGCTGTTAAATTACTTTCATGAAAGAAAGTTGTTACTTTTGACTTGCTTGACTAATTTTAAGTTATAATCACTTTTTCTCCATAAACTCTGCAGTACAATAGAATATAATTACAACCCCAAAGAAACACCTAAGTTTTGATTTTCTTTTCCTCTTACCTTTGGATTTGACTCTGCTCAGACTTATCTGAATTTTTTTGTCACAATCACACCACAACAGTAAACTTGCTTCCTGAGCTTCACTGCACCACCTCCTGTGTTCCCAGCCATCACTGATAACACCTCAGCCCTGGAGAAGGAATGTGGGCTCTGGCGCTTAATGTTTCCCTCTGTTTATCCTTCATCCGCATGTTTGTTGAAGTTGGAAACTTTGGAAGAGAAACAAACACCAAAGTCCAAACATGTTATAACACCAGATGACAAGGAAGCGGTCAATGGAGAGTGGATGTGGCAGTAATGGGACAGAACTGGGACTATTGTGTCCTATTGTGTACCCCTTCCCCCATACATGGTCAGCAAGCACTAAAGAGAGATAGCGGGGTCAAATGGTCAAACTCTGCTATAACCTTTTAACAGAGCTGCAGGTTTAGCGTCAACATGCTCAAAACTGATGGACAATGTGTAGAAACATTTCAAAAGAGAAAGTTCTTGCCAAACATTGACTTTTCATATTTGTACTTGAATCACACTATAAACAATGTTGTTTTGTTAATAATTTGAGGATCATCGACAATGAGCATTTCATGACAAGCTTAAACGCTACAAGGTAATTTGTTTGTTTTGCATTTTTTATTACATTAATAAGCTGGTTTACTTTCTCTGTTTTCATTGTATTTATTAACTGACAAAATTGCTGATAATGAGACAATTAACAACAATAGAGCATAACTGTTTACTGCATAATAATGCATGCCAATTTTGAGTGTAATTTAAGCATATTTTAAGCTTTGTTCCTGGATAATATTATTCTATTAATGCTTTGGGTAATAGTACAAGGAGAGATGTTATCCCTTAAGTTTACACTTAATGAGTTTTCTAGTTCTTTGCTTTAGCTTATTTTGGTTTTCCCTAGACACATAAAGCACACTGCCACACCGTTGCCATAATATGATTTATAGCTGGGTTCACCAATACTGGACCTCTTGGGCCAGTGTCCTGCAGGTTTTAGATGTTACCTTGCTGCAATACACAAGAGTCAAGTTAAATTCAGACAAGCGATGCACAAAACTGCTATTAGGCCAGTATTTTGAGTCACGTATGTTGAAGCAGGGAAACATCAAAAGTTTGCAGGACAGTGGGCCTTGAGGACTGGAGTTGGGGATCTCTGATCTAGCTGATGAAAAAACAATGACATAAATTCCATGACCTTTGAGTGTTGTTCCAACATCTCTTTAAACAGGGTTCATATTATACAGGGGCTTTCAGGGGAGCCTTATTTTTGGGCGTGCGCTACAACTTTGGAAGTAATTTGCACATGCAAGCACATTAATGCATGCAGCATCAATAAAATAGTCACTGCCAAACATTTTCTGCTACTACTGTCTTTAGAGAAGCTCCTCTGCTTTTTAGGCCAGCTGAGCTCTTCTTAGCTCTCCAACAATTCAAACCCTGCCTTAAGGAAATATTTGGCACCTTTACTGCTCTGCTGCTACTTTTCATGTGTTTAAAAGAAAGATAAGAAGTAGGTTGCACACAATCCCATGGCAGTTTGTGAAACTCAAACATAACATTTTGATTCTTCTCCTGGGAAGTCCTTTCGTATCTCTGTTATCCACAACAGCTACACAGAATGATAATGTGTCAGAATTTTGTGAAATGGAAACACTAAAGGAGTATTTTTTCTGCTTTTATTCTTCGGAAGATTAACATATTTGGATCAGGAAGAGTGTGACAATGCAATTACACACTTAATAACCTGGCTGGAGCACAGAACGTATCCTTATTAATGCTTAATTTGATCATAAATATGAATCACTTTTACTTACGGTTTTGGTACGATTTGGTTATGGTCAGGAAAACATAATGTTTGCCTTAAAATATGTAATTTCTCAAAATCTATCCCATCATCTAAAGAGCCAAGAAATTTCTTCTTTTTATTTATTTATTTATGTTTGTGTGTGACAATAAACAAATTAAATAAATGAATGACTAAACTGAAAACAGTGCAAAAATAAAAAGATTTTAGTTTTATGACTGTTTCACCCTTTACATTGTGACCTGGTTGACAGTTTGTATATCAAAATCAGTGAGGGGAAAAGTGGTAAAAATGGGACACTGAGGTAAACAATAATATTTGTCAATAACACACCGATAAAAAATTGAAAAGAAAAAGTGACGATTTTTACTTTGCTTTGTTCAAATGAGTCTCTGAAGTTCTTGAGGGAATTCGTTATGACCTCTGAGGATTGACCTCTGATCTTTGCCACATTAGCCACTGAGTTAGTTGAGAATTTTCATACTTTAAACACCAATGTCTGTGTTTAATTGCTTATAAAGATGGTCCTGTATTGCATCCTTTTTTGGACAGTGAGCTAAAACAAAGAGATAAGTCTGTCTTTTTATCTTGGTGATTCATTTTAGAATATCATTAGCTTCTCAAGTTGCCTTCTAATAGCTTATGGTAGAACGTTGGCATTAAGGAGATTATTTATTCTTTTTTAATATGAAAAGCTCCACCTTTATTAATAAATCCTAAGTCAAGCTCTTAGTCAGATGTGGCTAATTTGACCTCAGGCACTTGTGGTGTAAAGATGCTTATATGACCTTAATGACCATAGTGACTTCTGACCTCTGTCCTCAACCGTGCAGACCCTTTAATATCACCAGCAGATCAGTTCCATATGGTGATTTTAAAAGGAGGTCGCTTAGACTAATTTAATTACAACTCCACCTTTGTCTATGTGAGTGCAGCATTCCAAACCTTATGAGCACCATAATGATCAAAGGAGTTATTATCTTTACTGTCTGCTATGCAGCTTATAGGTAATTTTATGATAAAGTCTCATCTTTCTTTGAAGCTTGTTTAACTACATTATTTTAAATGGTGCACAGGTCCCAACACATATTCTGAAGTTTAGGAGTTCGCAGACATTTAAAATTTTTTATAACACCATATATCTGCCCTCAGAAAAACACTGTCAGATTATCAGCCTCTGGCTTGGGCCATGTTGTTGACACAGCTGCCATTTGGGTGTAAATTACTGTAACACGTCCAGGATGCTCTTTGCTACTGCCCAACCCACAAAACACAGCAGTTTGAAACAAGTCTTTCTAACTTACTTGGATCTGAAAAGAAAAATGCCTGAGATTTTATGATAAGTGTTTGACATTAAATGTTAAAACAAACATCTGGATCATGATTACGCCATTGGTTCCAGGAGCACATTTGTCCTCGGTCTGTTCAATACCTGCAATGACCAGAAAGGGGCAGTGATGCCATTGCTTGTTCTTCTGAACTGGATTCTCACATTCTACAAAACTCCCTGACCAAATCCCTTACACAAAGCCAAACATCTGAACAAACCCTGACAAATAAGTGAAACTCCAACCCTTTATCGACTTCAGATCCAGGACGCTGGCAGGATCTTTCCCTTTGCTGTGGTACTGCATTTTCAGCATAGGGAGAAGTCCTGCCCTGTAGGCAGATAGGCTGAGAGGAATGCATCCTCCTGCAGAAACATTTGCATTGTCTGGCTCTTCACTTCCAGTTCAAGCTGTGTTCATAGTCTCGATTTTGTGTGAGTGTAAGGGTTAATATACAAAGCGACAATGGCATCAGCTGGGCGCTCCACAGGGACAAGTGCTCTGAGATCTATAACCCTGAGGAGTATAGAGTTGTCTGCATTGCCATGTGTACGTCAGGGATGTGGCCTTTGCAATGTGTAACAGGTGTAAAGGGGATCCCAAAGGACCAATAGGAAAGAGCTCTCTGTGCAGTTCACAGTGTACTTGGCTGTGAGTGGAAACCATGAGAAAGGATGTTTCAAAACAATACGTGTGGTCAATGAGGTGTAGAAACATAAATGGGTTGTCTAAAAACATCCACCTGATGCAAACCATGTAATTACATATAAAGACATTTGGTATAAATATAATTCACTTAATTTCTCCGATAAAACCATTAATATTGGATGTTCTAGTACATGTTTCATTAATGACCTGCACATCTATGGTACTAAACACTATCTACTAGAGCAACATGCCATGTAGATGATGTCTTTTTTTTTAGGAAAGGCTTTGAATATTTAAAGCTTTCAATCTTTAGTTTGATTGTCAACCCTGGATCAGTTTAAAAACTACTTTTAACAAGTTGGTGAGCAGATGTTATGTTGTAAAGAATTGATGTCAAGCTAATCTTTATTGCTGAATCAGTACAGACTGCATTTAAACTGCCTGCAGAAATTCCAAACACCAACAAGCTAAATGAAGCTCTTTCTACAGTTATCAAAGTGGACGTCTTTAAAGTGTTCTGCTTGGAAGAGAGAAAAATACATATACATCCATGTCCTATAAGGACAATGTCTCTCTGGACCTGAAAGTATCTGTTTACAGTTAGTTCGTCACAGAGGATCTGCGGTCATTTCCTGTTTGTTATTCCCAGTGCCATCATCCTGAATGGTCTGACAGTTATTTTCCAACCATTCAGGAAGTCCTTAGTTAATTTGTTATGCTTTCATCACCTCTTCCTCTTCTTCTTTTTTTCTAATTCCCTGTGAAAATCTTGCACAAAGCGAGCTAATCATCCAGGGACTTTAAACATTTATTTACAGATCACAAGGCATCAAAGGAAGCCGCCTGCTGGTCTTCAAACTTAGATATCTGGTCCCTCGGCGTGGCGTCAGAGGCCGTGCTCCTGCTGCCACGTTTGATAGCTGTCGACAGCCACTACCATGGCTTCAAAGAGTAACGTTACAGATGTGTGACTGCTCACAGAGTCCTAATCTGTTCAGAGGAGCAGGGCATCCATTCCGGATCTTTTTCATGCAGCCGCACAGAGACAGGGCTTTTTTTCCGAGCCGCCTGCTGTAATACAGTGCATTAGTGAGATAAAGGCCTCTCCTCACAGCTGTCTCATGCTGACAGACTCTTGGAAAAACTGATGCTTTCCTTCTCCACTCCTCCTCTACAGGTCTCTGTCTTTGCAGCCTCACACTTTCCTGAGCTTGGTCTTTTGTTTTATTTTTTTTTTATTTTCTTTTTTTTTTTTAAACCACAAGACTCTTTAATCGTTGGTCTTTTTGTGGTTTTGGTTCATAACGCAGTGCACCTCACAGCAAAGCCTTAGCCATTTTTCCAGTTTCTCAGATGCAATTATAACCCAAAATGTTGAAATCTCTCTTTTTCTCTTTGAGAGTTATATTTATTTTGACAACTGTGTTAAATCTTTAAGCATAATTTCTAAATTGTAAATTTTACCCGATTTACATATGTAAAAAATTATTTAATTTCGAAATATCAGTTGAAGATATCCTTAGGCTATTTCAGATTATACAGGGGCTTTCAACGGAGCCTTATTTTCGGGCGTGCGCTACAACTTTGGAAGTAATATGCACATGCATGCACATGCATGCACAATAATGCATGCAGCAGAGTCAATAAAAAAAATTTTGCCAAACATTTTCTGCTACTACTGTCTTTAGAGAAGCTCTTAAATCAGCACAGCTCAAAAACGCATTTCTTTTACATGATCAATCAAAAAAGAAAGAAATTCAGTAGATTTTTAAGAACTAAAACTTTTACAATCCCTTCAAGTGAATCCTATTCTAATCACAGCAATGAGAGAAACCAATTTTTCAGGCTCGGCTAATTGGCTTTCTCATTAAAGTAAATGTTTTTTGTTTTGGGATTTCTAAACACCTCCTCATATACAAATTATTGTAAGGGAGGGCTGGATGTTTCTTTGTATCTGTCGCATCAGCTTTTTTTTTTTTTTACCTTCTTTCCAGATAAACTGTTAAAAATTACAGTTAACAAAAGGACTAACTTTATGATGTAGCCATGTAACCAGGAAAGCATATCACATCTACATCTGTCCACATTAGCTAAATGGAGCTGTTTCACAATAAAGATGCAGAAATGAGAAGATATGATTGTTATTGTATGTGGATTCATGATTCATGTGGAGACATGATGCAATTCGGAAGCCATGTTTTCATTATCATGAGAGGCAACGCAAAGTGGTAAATCTTGGTGAAATCTATGTGTTTGGAACTTAATTCACTGAGTTTCATTTTTAAAGGGGCAAAACATAAAGTATGTCAGTCAGCTAATCAGTGGTGCTTGCATGTATGAACGTAAACATAGTGTGTGTGAGGTGTTATCTAGCAAAAAGAAACTATACTCACATTGAAGTCTGGAGTAAAGAGGAAGAGAGGTCTCCATGTTGAAGCCATTGAGAAGTGTATAACGCACAATTTTATACTGAGAACATCAGATTCTGGTGTTTTCCATACATAATGACAAAATACAAAGTCAAAAAGAGGAGACCCAGCAAATAAAGAAATCAGGGTCGTCACAAGCCAAATATAATGATTTAGTAGCCCAGAAAGTTTAGTACTTTTGCATATTCTTAACCTTTTTTGGAACACCGCTATGTTCTGCACTGCAAACCAGTATAGCTGTTACACCTTCTGTTGGTCCATAGTTTTAAATTATGTAGTTTTGCACAAAGCAAAAATAAATAAATAAATAAAATAAAATCATGGCTAAATTTTTTTTACAATTGCTGCGTTTTTCCATAAACATTTTCTGAGGGAGGTTGGGTTAATGTGAGATGCAGTTTATTGATTTTGACCGTTCACTCTGGCTGAAGACATGTAACCAACTGCAATAGGAAGCAAAGTCCAAGGTGACATTATACACTTTCAATGTCTAATTAAATGGCAGCAGACAATCACTAACACAAATTGTTTGGCCACATTTAATGAGGCGGAGGCACAGAGAAGGGTGTTTCCTTTTCTGTTTTTATTTTTCTACTTTGCTCTTTTTCGTATATATTTAGGAGTTAAAAACACATGGTTAAGGTTAGAAAAAGAAACATGTGTTAGGCTTGAGTTCTGGTATGTTGGGTTATGTAACAGGGACACAGCTCTGCACAAAACAACAGTTTAAAGTCCCCTCAGAAATTTCAGCGCTAAATTGTGGTACTACATTTTGAACATGTGGGCAACTGTTACGCATTTTTTTAGTCAGACTTTTGTAGATCTTTACATCTCCTTATTCCTGATCAATGAGAACCAGACCTGGCATTGGTTGGTATATATTTATATGATGAAGAAGTCATTGGGATGGATTAGGGGATATCCCATCTTTAAAACGGGTGGCAGACAAACCAGGATGTGGAGCAGCGACATCCAGACTAGGGAGGAAGGGAGTCAGAGATGAAGGGAGGTTGGGCCCCAGACATCACATCTGCCTACACTATTCCCTTGGGACCTCTAGGGCATGGGAATTTCACTCATCTCCACCCAGCACCTCCCCCATCCTCTAACTAGTCCCTCTAAAGGCCTGGGACTTACTATTCCTGACTGGGACCACTCTGCTCCCACTCGTTGCTCTGATTCCGATTAGACACTTTGTTTTTCATACTCATCCTAGCGCAGTCTTTCACTCCATGTCTCTACAGTCTAATCAGCTTCTCACTATCCTTGTTACAGATGTTTGTAAAGTCAAAACTTCAATGGGCCTGTGTTCGTGTGTCTAGATTTGAAATATTGCTTCTTCAATTAAAACTTAATTGTAAACTCAACAGGAACTCTGTAACTATTGTCAACCCTGAGTCATTTTAAGCCAACCCATGATCTTTTTCTAATCCTTTCTAATCTGTGGTGCCTAATCAATCAGGCAGTAACAGGTTGAAAAACAATGGTCTCATACAGAGCTTAAATCCAGGACTCTAGGACAAAATTATCCCAACTTTATCCATCTTCGGTACTCAAATCTCCTCTCGGCTTTGTTTGTTCAGGTTAACTCTTCTGAATGTTGCAAATATTGTCACAGCCATCTCATCACAGAGCCAACACACTTGAAAACATAATCATCTTTGACAAAACAGGTCAGTTAACGAGAGATTTATTCACTGAAAACAGTCACCTGCAAAGAACAGGGAGAGGTAAAAGAAATAAAATTATAAAAGCATACCAAGATCTAAAAGGTGAAAAAATACTTCCCAGAGCTTAGACATCTGATTTTTTTACATGAGTCATCTATTTTAAGTAGATGCCTTAAAGCTGCAGAATTCCAATTACTTTGAATCATGCACACCCTTCAAGAGGTAAAAAGAATTGCACCTTCTGCATTATTCAGCCAACTGAGGTGAATAAGACCTGAAATCCAGTTATAAAGTCATTGTGATTTCAAATCAAGTTATTTGTTGTCAAGAAACTCTTAAAATGCCTGAAAGTTCATATATAGTTGCACTATTTACAGAAATATTAAAGAGATAATAAATTCCTTTTAGGAATTTCAGTCTGTTGAAACACACCTTACAACACAGAGTTGATTTCATAAGTGCAAGTAATTTGATATGAACTATCAAACTACTCCCCAGAAGAAAAAAAAACTTTCTTAATTACAAAGAAAATTCTATTTTAAGAAAGAAAGAAAGAATGAAAGAAAAAAAGAAAGAAAGAGTTTTTTTGAGTTTTCAAAAACACTTTTATTAATTATTATCAAAATACAAATCAATAATGACCAACATTCCAAACCATTCACACCTAACAGTGTTTAGAAACAACAGCCACCACCCTCAGAAATACAAACCCAAACAGTTCTCACTGACCGAACACCCTCACCCCCAGATTCCCACGAACTCATCAGTCCTTTCAGTTAGTTTGTAAAACTCAAACTCCAGCCTGAGACGAGCTCCACGTCCACCGTCCCCACACCCCACACACGGTTCTTCCTGGATTTCCAGACCCCTAACTTTGCCTGTCCTGAGAGGAAGTTAACAAGTTTGGGCACATTTTTGTTCCTCGCAGAATAACATGGACCATAAATAAACAAGCAAAAAGAAAACTGTACTCCTAGTCCCTGAAACCAAGTCCCCAAGAGCCTAAAGAGTCCAGCCAATCTACCACACTGAGTGAACAAATGCTGGAGCGTCTCAGGCTGCGAACAGAAAGGACAACCCTCCCCTGTGTCAGGAT
>JBAMHW010000012.1:8913150-8939608 GCA_037177495.1 Rhadinocentrus ornatus
TGGGGGTTGGCTTGGGTGGTCTTGTGGGGGCCAGGGTTTTTTTTTTTCAAAGAACCCCCCCCCCCCCCCCCCCTTTTTTTTTTTTCTTTTTTTTTCGCCACGCATCACATACATTCCTCTACAATCATTCATGGTACAATAATCATATTTTAATCATTTGTAAAATGATTGAATTAGAAAGTGGATCTGTAGCGCAGACAATGGGTGACTAATTAGCACTAAAATGTGATCAAACCTATCCAAGTTAAATGTAACAGCTCATGACTATTTCACAAAATGTGAAATAGGCACAGCCACAGTTGAGCAACTGTTTCTGTTCTGTCTGTCTGCAGACACAGAGCTGTAGATTAGGTCATCATGACTATGTTTCAGGTTTTACTTGTACATTATCCATTAAAAACCTCATATTAATACGTTTCTAATCCAGTGTGAACCTAATTTAGAGAAATTTAAGTCAGTGTGTCATCTAGTAATTTGGAACAAAATTCGGCAAAGTTCCCAGCAGTTCAGCGTCAGTGCTCGAACTAAAATAAAAACAAAGAAAACTCAGACAGCTGGGGGGTTTAATCTGGATTATTGAAAACAATGTAATCTGAACTTTGGTCCTAAGCAGAGGTCATAGTGTCTGAACAGCAAAGTTGGTCCAAAAATGTTCATTTTTGTGTTTGTGTGACAGAAGAAGTGTGTGGATATGGCATGCAATTTGAGACCCAAAAAGTACTGAATACACAGGCCTTCCATTTGTACTCTGACACATTGATGACTGGTTGTTTTCAGATGCCTTATATCCCATAATCAAAGATTTTTGCAATGTTTTCACAGATTTAAAGGCTTCAATTGGATTTACTTTGTCTGTAAAACTATTGCTAAAGAATATTTGAGGTGTTGGTGATGATCTAAATGGTATAAATGATAAAGAGCTGCAGATATCTGGCTTTGTGAAATATTTTAGATATTTAGATATTTTGCTATTTGATTTCTCAATTAGTGAGATTTTGTAACAGATTTTTTAGTCTTTAACCTGATTGTTTTACCTCAGTACATCAAAGATCAGAGGCAAAATGACACAAGGCTGAGGTACCACTCTCCACTCTGGACGTAGTGACAAGCCACCACTCGTTGCTACTGTTTATGCAGCAGGCAGACTAGCATGTGATGTTTTCTTTTCTTTGCCACAGTCCTAAGGCTGCGTAATCCCCTGAGAGGGAGACCCTATCTAAACACATGCCTGCCCCTGCAGAGGGGCCACCAATTGGCCCCTCCAAACACACACACACACACACACATTGGAGATCCTGGGAATATTTGGGGACATGGTCCTGCCAGCCCCTCAGGGCTTACAGACTCACTGGCTCTGGTCAGATATTTTAGGTTTTTAATGTTGCTCAGGCCACTTTGACATGGGCAGGATGTTTTATTCATAAAAGATTAAAACTAAGTATTAAAAGAAATTTTGGATTTGACAGATTTTACAAAAAAACAAAAAGCCGAAGAAATCTGGATTTCTAGACATTTTCTGTGTAATTTTCCTCTGCACAGGGATTCACTTTTGTTCATGTTTCTTGCACCACTGTCTCCTCTGTTTTATCCCTTGTCTGGTGCTTGAGTAAATCTCCTCTAGAGAGGAAAGCATAATGAGCGCTGACGTGGTGGCACAGTGCTTTGAAGTTGCCATAATGTTGGCTTGCAGCTCAAATGCTGTGGCATAGATGCTTCTTCAGGATGAATGCTTAAAAGAGGGTCAGATGAAGGGTGTTATGATGGCCTCTTTTCTCATATCTCAACATTTTTTTTTTTTATCTCCATTGCTGTTAAGGAGATGCTTTGTGTTTGTGATGACTGAGACTTGCTGCCCAACCAGCGTTGAATATCTCCACGTAATGGCAGTACTGCGGGTTTACTGTGGCTGGTTTTAAAATTTAAACTGTAGACTGAAATTTTTGTGTACTAAATCTGATCAACTGTTTGGAGTGCATTTCTGGTCAAAAGTTTGCAAATGCATTAAGTATTGCACATGCAGCTGTTGCATCAACGTGTATTCAAATGTGCAAAAATCCTGTGTTTGTGTGCCCTTTGTTGAGCCGTGTGCATCCTCCTGAGACAACCCCTCAGCTCCTCTCAGTAAATGTGTGAATGTGTCTGTGTGATCTGAGGCTCTTCTTTTCGCGAGCATTTGTTCGCTGGGGTCCAAGCGGCGTTTATGACTCAGACACACAACCTGTGAGAAACATCACAGGAGTTTTTTCCCTCCCCCTCCTCCCTCTGCTCAGTTTTACAGCCTCAAACATATAGTTCACATGGTAGAAAGACAAATGTGCCATTTAAAGCCAAGTTTCTCATGGCTGTGCTGCTCAGTAGTAAAACTGCAAGTAGGATCCTCTTTACCTAAATAGCTGATTTATAATCACAGCCGTTCACAAAAGAGGAATCTCTGCTTCTTTAATGTGTTGTTTTAGTCCTCTGAATGCTTGACAGGGTGGATAAAGGTAATGCTGGAAAATAGCTTTTGATTGTTCAAAAAAAAATAATTAATGAGATAATAAAGATTAGAAATTTATTAGCTGACCTGTAACTCCAGATGACTGAAGGCTTTTCAAATGATGGTTATTCACAAATGGATAATTATACTTTCTTTCTGTCATAAGCATGAATAAGATAGTTAGAATTGAATTTCTTGACATGTAGATCTTTAAATGAATAAACAGGCTTTTTCCTGCAAATGTGATTTTGTTAAATTTGTAATTACATCCTTACAAGGACCAAACTGTTAATGGGACAATTATAAGGATGATTCATAAACATGAACCAAATTGCGGTCTCTACAAGTTTAAAGTAAATTTTTTTTAGAATTAAGATTTGGTTTTAGGGTAAGGGATAGAATAAGGTGTTTGAGTTTAGGATAAGGTAAGGTTAAAGTAAGGGGATGCATTGTGTCAGTTGGACAAAGTGTGTGCAGTTTAATGTTAACTCTCAGAGTTGTTTTATTGAGGTTAGATGGCAGCAGTACCTCAGCACCTTTTATTAAAAATTTACATCACATTCACATAATTTTTAAGTGTAGGCAGTCTATTTTCACCCACCTTATCCCTATGAGTCCTATGCCTGTTTTTAGCAATTTGCTAGGACTTTGCATACCCATAATGACATTTTGTACATATCTGGTCTATTTAAATACTTTTGGAGTTATAGTAAAGAGAGTTTTGTTAAGTTGTGTAAATGTCAGTAAATGTATTACTCATGAGGAATAAATGAAGAGGGCACATGGAACAAATAAAAATAGTTAAAAGTTGATGAATTTCCTTTTGAAATGATGCAGCTGTAGCTCTAAATTAACAATGTTAGAGGTTTTAAGACAGATGGTCTAGGAGAGGTCTTCAAAATAGCCATTTTATCACAGTTTGGTACAGTTTGGCAATCTGCTTTTTAAGGTTTTATAGTCGTTAATGGTCCTTTTGGTCTAAAAACTCAGTGTGAAGGGATAAAGAAAACTTCAGAGATAGAGAAAACTTCAGAAACCGTGTCCCAATCTGGGTCTGAATTCAGATTTCCTCCCTCTCTTTCTTCATCTAGGTGTCCAGATGGATACATAGGAAGCAGGTGCCAGTTTCACGATCCCTGCAACAACTTGCCATGCATGAACGGTGGCACGTGTCGTGCCTTCTCCAAGGGCAACACAGTGGACTTCAACTGCACCTGCAAAGTGGGCTACACAGACCGGCGTTGCATGACTCCCATCAACATTGCATGCCACAGCTCACCGTGTCGCAACGGAGGTACCTGCGAACCGGAGGGACTCCAGGCATACAGGTGCCGCTGCCCACCTGGATGGACAGGTAACAAGATGTTTTTTACAATGCTGTTAAAATCACTTGTAGAAAAAATGTGGAGTTCACAAACATTATTTCTCTGTTTCCTTAGGTAAAGACTGCACAAAAGCTGACGCCTGTGCCTCAAATCCGTGTGCCAACGGTGGGCGTTGCACCTCCTTTGAATCCTTCTTCATCTGTGCCTGCTCACCCTTCTTCTCTGGGCAAACCTGCAAACAGGACATTAATGAGTGTGACACAAACCCACCGCTCTGCAAAAACGGCGGGATGTGCATCAACGAGGTCGGCGGCTTCAGATGCCAGTGCCCACCGGAGTACACGGGGAAGCATTGTGAGAGCCGTTACCTGCCCTGCAACCCATCACCCTGCCAGAACGGAGGCACCTGCATCCAGAAGGGAGAAACCAGTTATGAATGCTCCTGTGTGCCAGGTAACGCACCTCAAACGGTAGTCAGGAAGCCACAATTCAAGAAGATCTGAACTGATAATATGATGTTTTGTAGCATCAATTGAAAGGTGCGCTACAAGAAATTATTATAGATCAACATTATTGAACTTTTAGTTTCCAGTTTTCTGGTAGAAGAAAGTCAAAAGTATCAAAACCATAAGACCCAGCTGTTATAAATTCACCCAACACAGGGAGACTCAATTTTTAAATGATTTGAAAAAGTCTAAAGTTTCTAAATTTATACCCAGTGTCTAATATAAAGACATAAAGATTTAGGTCAAAGTTTGACCTTAATCTTTATGTCTTTATATTAAACACTGGGTATAAATTTAGAAACTTTAGACTTTGACCGTCAAACCGAGGAGATATTTCTAAGCTGGCATTAATTGTTTGGCCCTCTTGCATCAGGGTCACTTTATTAGTTTCTAAGCACAATGACTTAAACTATCTGAGCTCCTTGTTGCTGGTTAAGCAATGATGTCATCTAAGGCAGGGCTGTTCCTGCTGATGTTGTCTCCTCTGCATGTGTACATATATGCATATTTCTGCTTTGGTTTGTACTGTGTGTGAACAAAACTGGGCAGGAAGGCAACTGGTCTTATCACGAGGAAATGGTCAAAGGACAACATCCGTTTCACATGGTGGAGTGAAGGAAAGCTTGCTGAGACTCCATCTCTGCCCCACAACTCGTCACCTCCACACATACTGTCTTTTATGTAGTGAATTTGTTTACCCACCTTCCACCCCATCTCACTGACAGCCTCCTCTATTCCTTGATAAACATGAAGGTCTAGGGATTCTTATGATGCAGTGTTTTCATGAGTGGACCCCATTTTCAGATAAGAGTAAAAGGTGCATGACTGCATAGAAGAACATTCTCCAACTATTTTGACTTATTCCAGTATCTGTTTATGCACTTAGTTTTTTCCACTTTTTGTAGAGAACCTACCCTATAGCAGAATTAACATATTGCCAAAAATAATACATAAACAGTCATTCATGTATGCTGCCTTCAGGGTGACATTCATGTTTTTTTCCAACAACACAAAACAAACTCACATTTTGCACATATTCAGGAGGCATGGCTGAGGATAAAGAGGGTCTGCATCTAGAAAATTTTGTAATGAAGCATGCAACAAAAAACACTTACTGTTACTCATCTCACAACACATTTGCAGCTAGAATGGGACAAAATAACTATAAAAATATTTTATCTCTTAGTTACCTCAAGTTAAAAGTCTTTTTAGGTGTTTAGGAAGGAACGACAACATTACATAAAAACTTCACTGTCATGCTTTTTTTAAATATGCTACAGATCTGAAATATAAAAATGAATGTACACTAACAAATGACACAAAACATGACTGTCTGGATCATACTGTCTGCAGAGGCATAAAGTCAGAACAGATGTAAGAATCAGTACTGCCAACACTATTCTAGCTGTTTCTGATTCTGTATTGTATTAAGCCTGCTCTTACAGACATTAAATGCAATGCTTTCTAGATGTGCATGTATACCAGACAAAATTAGATAAAAATGAAAAAAAGTCATATATGTCAAACATGTCAGGTTTATTTGCATGTAATGGAAATAGACAAGAAACTTCATGCTGCTTGAACAAATTTGAATGGCCCTCTCTCTGAGATACAAAAACTCAGCTGACTAAATTAGATCTTTTTTCCTTTTAGTTAGGCTGATATTTCATTTTATACACGTTTCAGTGTCATTTTGCAGTGTTCCAGTCATCAAAAGATGATGGTTTTATGCCAAAAAGTACAGAAGTAACAAACTGCAAACTCATTTTTGAGAGCTAACTTGCATAACTCTCCACAAGCTAGCATGTTTTGTAGCTAAGGTTTCCTTGCTAGGCACATACAATGTGCAGTATATAACACCAAATGATAGGTTCCAACTAACACTTTTTATATAAATATTTCCTGAATTTATTTGTCTAATTTGGACACAATAAAGTTGGACAGAACATACAGTTAAAAAAACAAAGGGAAAAAAAACAAAAAACAAAAACACAAAGCAGCAAAAGCTAATGTAATGGATTAACTGGTGCTTTAAGATTGTGAAATCTAATCAGATATAAAATAAATAGTAAATTGTAGTCAAAGGGCATTAGTTTTAGCTGATTCACATTTTATATTCCAGATTGAAATTTGAAATTCACTTTAAACTTTTATGTTGATTTAGAACAAATTTAAAGATTTTCAGGAGTATAGAACCATAAGAAAGTTTCTGTTATGACTAGTACTGGCTTTGCTTTTTGTTTTACTTAACCCAGCATTCATGCAATCCGCTGGTTGGCTCTTGTGTAACTGTTAGGCATGGTGGATGTTATTTCATGGCAAGCTTGCCACAGACCTCATAAGGGTACAGCTGCCTTCTTCCCTGGGAAGGAAAAGATCGTTGACCACATTTAACTGAAGAGAAGCGTAACCATCTTTGTTGTTTTTTAACCCAGCAGCAGAGAAACCGGATAGTTAAAAAAGACACAATGAACATTTGCCCAAGTAAACAAGTCTGGTTATGTGGCTGATATTTGCTCTGCTTTTCTCAGGTTTTACAGGAAAAACCTGCAACCACAACATTGATGACTGTCCAGGTCACGAGTGTCAGAACGGAGGGACCTGTGTGGATGGAGTCAACACCTACAACTGCCAGTGTAAACCAGAGTTTACAGGTCTGTGCTGCAAACTGCTTTTTAGTTAATAAGCAAAAATAATTACCACTTTGTTTATTTATGTTATCTAAAAATGTTTGACCCGCTCTTTTTCTCCCACAGGTCAGCTCTGCACAGATGATGTCGACGAGTGCCAGCTCATGCCAAACGCGTGCCAAAATGGTGGCACGTGTCACAACACGTATGGAAGCTACCAGTGCGTGTGTGTGAACGGCTGGACTGGGGACGACTGCAGCGACAACATCGACGACTGTGCCAGCGCCGCCTGCCACCACGGCTCTACCTGCCACGACCGCGTAGCGTCTTTCTACTGTGAATGTCCTATAGGTCGCACAGGTTTGTAGATGTTTCTTTTTGCCTTTCCTTTCTCCATATCCAAAATCACCCCAAAAATAAGAAGACTATGAAGTTTAGTACTCAAAAAAGGTAGCTTTTTAGTTACTGAGCAGTGTGGTTTTTGTGTCTTACTTAGATATTTATTGCTAGTTACAGACAACAACTTCAATGAAATGAAATATCGCGAGACATTTACTTAAATTATTTCTTTGTTACGCTGTTTTTCTGCCTCGAATTAGATTTTTTAACCACTTAATACTGACCATGAGTCTAAATCAGCAGAAAAAAAGGCCCCTAACTCAAAGGATAAGCCAATGTTGTGTCGACATATAACAAACAGCTTAGCAATAATATTTCCTGGCAATATATGAAAAAAAAAGGATTTTTGTACAGTGTTATAGACTTAAATGTTTGTCAAAGATACTTAAATATTTTGAAAAATTATCAAGTTCCCATAATAATGTAGTAGGGGTGAAGTATCCAGTACTCAATCAATACCTCTTCAAAAATGAGCAAGTTTAATTGAATACATTCAAGTATTTATTAATGTGCAGTATTCAGAGAGTAATGCAATTCATTTAATTAAAGAAAGGAGCCTTAAATATAAAATTAGATATAACCTGGAAAGGTATTTTATTTAGAGCTCCCCCTCAGTGTCTCAGGTGAGTGTCTTAAGGGGAGCTAAGCTCCTATACAAACCCTGTGTAGGACGGTAACTGGTAATTAATTGTGCGACTATCATGTTTAAGGCAGTGACAGCCCTAACACCATTCCAGACATGAATTCCCTAAAGGGAATTTAACCTCCTAAGACCTTCAGTTACACCCAGTTAAGTATTATGGTGCAGACAACCAGAAATGTGATGTCCAGGTATGAGAATCTCAGGTTGTCGGAAGATATAAGAGCTTATAAATGTTAAATAGAGGGCTTAACTACATCAGCCAATTGTGGCTGGTAATTTTATTTTATCTTTCTGTGAGAGAATTTAGAATAGAAAAATTATAAAAGTTCTAATAAAAACTTGAAAAACCTTCACAGTGCATAGGTGCAAAAAGTTCCATTTTAAAGAAATGGTTTAAACCTTTGTAAAGTTGAAAGTGAAAGATTGAGTGCCTCATGCTTTGTGCACCAGGTCTGCTCTGCCAGCTGGACGACGCCTGCATCAGTAACCCGTGTCAAAAGGGCTCCAACTGTGACACCAACCCTGTCAGTGGAAATCATTTTTGCACCTGCCCTTCGGGATACGTCGGTGCTTCTTGCGATCAGGACGTTGACGAGTGCTCATTGGGTAAAACTCTTACCAACATTTTCTCTCCTGTATAGTTTCACCAGACTTCAGGACTCAAGTTTGTTATTTAGCTGTGTTCAACTCCCACACTTGCACTCAAAACTCCTTCATACAAGCCAAAATGCTGCCTCATTCCTTCCTGTTATTATGGGTACTTTGCTAGCTACAGTTTAATCTATAATTACAGAAAATAACACTCTAGCATATTATGGCTGTAATCACATAAGTGAGACTTTGGCTTGGCTTTATTGAATAACATTAAACCCAAATTTCACTCCTAAGGACACTTTCATGTCTTTACATTTAAATTGCTGCTTGTTCGGGTTTTATATACGCAGCGAGCAGTTAAAAGAAATTAAATTAGAGCATCGGTCTGTTTTAACAGGTTCTAACCCATGTGAGCATGCAGGGAAGTGCATAAACACCAAAGGGTCGTTCCAGTGTAAGTGCCAGAGGGGGTATGTGGGGCCGCGCTGTGAGCTGGATATCAACGAGTGCCTGTCGAACCCGTGTCAGAACGAAGCCACCTGCCTGGACCAAATAGGAGACTTCCACTGCATCTGCATGCCAGGTGAGAAGCTTGACCCTGAGGAGAGTTTACACCGAATAATGAATGGTGTACGCTTCACACAAAAATTCATTTTAGAGAGGACTTTTTAAAAATTCCTTTAAATTGTGTCAAATCAATGCTGAGAAACAAAGAGTCAAAAGCAGCTTCTGCTTTGCCCTCAGAGTTCATTCCTTCCTTGTAGCTTTAGCTTTATCAATGCTTAAGCTTTTGGGTTTTTGGGTTTCCCCTTTTTTATCTGTTATGTGAGTTGAAGTGAAACTTTTCTGATGTAGAAAAATAAAACAACTCAAAAATGCAAAAAGCTGACCAAAACCACCAATAGGTTGGACCAACTGAGAGTTTTTTTTTGTCCTCTTCACCAATCAGTTTGTTTTTAAGATTGTACTTTGTCCTCTGATTACTTAAAGTCTCTCAATCTGGAATATCTGGAACTTTTCTTGGACATTTCATAGGTTATCTCTCTAAAGTCTCCGTAAAACTCCTGGTTGTTGCAGTCTATTCAGTCGCTGTCGACGTGATTGCTCCCTCTTCAACTTGACAAAACCAATTTTTGCTGATTGTTGCAGAATGTATTTAAACCTTTAATTAAGCTATGCAGACATTTACCTGACACAGATTTTTTTTTATCAACATTATGTGAACTCAGCTTATTTGCTACAAGCACCCAATCAGCAATTAGAATGACATGACTCGGTGGCAGTGGACAATATTTCAGTGCTGTGTCCTGGTTGTGTTGCATTGATTTTGCCCTGAAACAGACGAGTTTTTATTTTAGCAAAATAATTTTGTTGGGTGACTTGAGCAATAAAAAGTTCTCGGGTTAGCAAAAGTTTGACAGGCTATAAAGTCTTTTACTTTTACACAAAGGCTCATTTAATGATAATGTTATGAAGGGCTAAACCCTAACCCTAATCCACATATAAGTGATTTTACAGCAAGCATGTTCAAGCATGAGGATTCTTTATACCTTTCTTAACACACATAATAAGAAACTTTAAGCTTAATAAAAAATTTTCCATCTTCTACTAATGCTAATTTTAGTCCATTCCCTGTTTATATAAGCACTTTGTCTCATTTGATTCCATAATATCAGTAGATTTTAGTAGGGTGAAAATGTGTGTGTCTCTGTCTAACCAATCCATCTCCCTCCCGGTCCTTTCCTGCTAATTGGCCAGGCTACGAGGGGGAGTTCTGTGAGATCGATACAGACGATTGCGCCAGCAGCCCCTGCCTGAACAACGGCAAGTGTATCGACAAGATCAACGGCTTCTACTGCGAGTGCCCCACAGGTGAGGCCGCCGAACCGCCGCATGGGAGGGAGGGGGAGGGCATGAGGCCAGGGGGCAAGGATGTCGATCTCTTTCTCTCCTCGTCTTTGCCTTGCTCCTTCCTTTCTGCTCACAAACACACACACACAAACACCTCTCCGGACGGGTACTAATCTCAGCCCTGAGGCAAGCTTACGCAGGCCCGGGCAGCCCATCAAAAATGCTGCTGCTGAGGAAAAGAGGTAAAAAAAATAAAATCTATAGGGAAAGGCTTGAGGAAGTTTGAACTTTTTGAACAAGTTTCTTATCCTTTTATCAAGTCTGATGATTGAGCAGAAACTTGTGGATCTAAGCTGAATTTTTTATTGTGACTGGAAATAAGAGAGAGAAGCACTCCAGAAAAAGTGGGATTTTTGGTGCTGTAGTGAATGAAAGGGCTGTTTTGTCTGTTTTTAATGCAGCTTGTTTTAGAAATTTCATCCAAGTTACACTATTTGAACAAGAGGTACTAATCGCTTTGTTCAGTAGGGAAGGAATGCAGCTAGTGAATATTAGATGCAAAGAAAAGGAGAATAAGAAAAGAGAGGAAGGTGTTTTTTAGGTTTTGTTTTCCATTCTTTCATTGGGATCACTGAGGTGGAAGTGATTCTTTTTTTTTATTTGGAAAAGGAAAATAGCAAAGTTGGGTGGATCAAAGGCAGCACCGGTGGAGAGAGACTGGATTCCTCCTGTTGAGAGAAAAAGAAAGGAAGAGGGAAAGACAGAAAGGAAGGAAAAAAATACATCCCAACAAGAAGGCTTTAGAATTAAAAGAGAAGAGTGAACCCAAGAGCTTAACGTCTAAGAAAACTCCATGTGTGTGACACTGGGTGAGGGTTTTGTGAGGAAGCAGCTCAAAGTGGTGGTGAAAGTGTTTTTTTTGGGGGGAAGGATGAGTATGTGTGTGTGTTGAGACACACAGACCGTTATGCTGAAGCAAGAAGGGTACAGCAGGGGGAGGGAGTTTAACCGCCCTGCTTAAGATGTAAATTTGTCCCTGTTGCGAGGCCCAAGGCAAGGTCCCCCCTTTTCATTTCTGTACATGGAATAGCCATGGAAACCCCACTGAGAGCCATAGAAATGTCGGATTCCAGCAGTCGGGATAAATCCCACTCTGGCTGTGGAGGTGCGTGATGTGCACGCATGTGTTTTTGCTTCAGCTTTTTATTTGTGTGCATGGATATGTGTGCATCTAGGCCAGAAGTTCAGTCAGGAATGCATCTTTCTTCACAGCAGCTGAAGATGAGCTGCAAATGGAAAGAAACTCAGATTTGTTCTACTGAGGGTTTTTTTCTGATAGAATTTCAGACTGCAAACAATTTTTTTACTGTGTGACATTAGATGTTTTTTTTAGTGTTTACATATTGTTTTACCACAGTTTTAGGTACACATGAAACACTAAATGTAACCTATTTCTGACACAAACAAAAAAACATGGAGAACTACAAGAATGTGTAAATCTGACCTTAATAATTCAGAAAACTTGTCAATATCTTGAATACAAGTTTAAATCTGATCAGTCGAAATTAGTTTTCAATGTTTTTGTTTTCCAGTGAGTCAGTTAGGTTAAAGCGATCAATTATGATTATGTTTACTAGTTTAAAAAAGTAGTCTTACTGACAGCTGTGTGAGCAGTTTGTCAGAGTACCAAACCACTAGGATGCAAAGGAAGAACATCCTAATTACCATTATTTTCTTCAACTTAAAAAGGCTTTCCTCTTGACTGTGGACACCAGACACACCTGGTCTGCCTTTGATGATTTCCACCTTTGCATACAACAAAATGAATTTTTTTCTGCAACCTTTGGTCCCCAATCTTTTTATATATATCACCTTGGAATGTTTAACCATTTAGGTGCCAGTTTTCCAAAGAAAATGCAAAATCTTGATATCAAGAATTCAAAGGCTGTATTTTGGAAGACGTTAGCGATAAAGGCATACAGTAAATGAGAAAAATGTTGAATATTAACCTGAGAATTTACTCATCTCTTTCAGTTATTGAATGAGAATCGGCAAAAAGATAAGAAAGTACTTTATTAACAGTGAAAAAGTGTTTTCTGTGTGCTTTCTCTGTAATCTGCTCTGTTTCACTGACAATAAGCACATCCTCATCATCTCAGTAGTGTCTTTCGAACTCAATTTTTCTCACAAACTTTGAATAAAGAATATGCATATGTCTGTCATCGCAAGGTAAAAAGTGCTAACAGGTTTTGCTCTCTTTCTGGAGCTATGGCCTGTTTAATTTATTTAAGTTGTTTGGTGCAATATTGGTACTGTAGCATTTAGGGGGTTAGTATTTCTTAAATTGCAACTTGAATCATGGCCAGAGGGGTGGTCTCTAGGGGTCCTACCAAGGATATTCCCAAATTTTAGACAGATGAGTTCAAACAAATATCATGTGTATACTGTAATTTACTCAAGTGAACCTCAGATGGTCCATGTACAAGTGAGTGCATCACATAACGTTCTCAGAGAACTAAAAAAAAAACACTCGATGCAAGATGTAATGACTGTGGCAAGGTAATTAGCTCAGAGAATTGAATAAACAAGGATAAAACATCTGACTAGGCTCCACAGAATTGTTTTTGTTCCCATTTTAAAAGTATCATGAGTCTTGAAAAAATAACGATTAAAACCTAATTCTGCTAATGGTTAAATACTCAGTAAACAATGGTGGATTAAAAAAAAGAAAGAAAAACAATGGCCATGTGCTTTGATAAATTATATTTTTTACATAAAAAAACTATTCCACAGTTCATAATTGACTACAATCTGTTTTTGTAGGTTTTACGGGTTATTCACATGTCACCCTTTTCTCAGCCTGTGTCCTTCCAAGTTGCAGAAACTCCAGTCAGTCTACTGTTTACATAGTTTGCAGGGCCCTGCATGTGTGCATCTGTCACAACTGTTTCTATATTTGTTGTGACTTCATGCATGTGCCAATTCATAGTCCACAGGAAGAAATCAGCCTTCTGTCCACCACAAAAATACTTCCACGTTGGATTGGCCACAACTGAGTCGTTTTAGCTTGACACACCTGCGTGCTGCGGTATCAAGGGGGACGTACAACCTATTATCTCTTAATCAGACAACATCCTACTAGTCCTTGGGACTGTGACAGAGGTGAGACAAGAATATCTTAGATGAGAATAACTCCAGGAAAAAAGGAGGAAGCCTGCTGATAGATTTTTGAATAAATAAGAGTTAGAATAGTACAGTGTCAAAGGTCAAGCTGGCTCTTTTTGGAGGCGGGTTGGGAGTAGGAGGGGCAAGTGGTGAAGGAGTGAAAGCAAGACAGGAGAATGCACATTGTGATGGAAAAGTTTCAGGGGACAAAAGAGGCAACAGGCTCAGTTTGGCGCTGCATTGAGCACACAGGACCTCCTTTGTCCCTCACCCAATGGGCAGGAGGCCTCAAACTTTTATTCCTCCCTCACCCCCCCCCCCTCTCCCTTGCCTCTCCCTTTTGGAGTTGTGCTGAAAAGAAGTCAGGGGAAAATGGATCACTCGCAGTGTTGCGCAGTTGTTAATTAATATGCAGATTTTGGGATTCGTTGAGAGCTCTCATAGGACAGGTCTGGGATTATGAGTGAAACCGGTTTGAAATGGTGAGAAAAAGGAGCCATGTCTGCACACACAGCCACACACTCCTTCAGACACACATGAACACATTAACAGCCTCTTGTTGTTTTTCCAGGCTTCACAGGGAGCCTCTGCCATATAGACATCGACGAGTGTGCCAGCACGCCATGCAAAAATGGCGCCAAATGCACAGATGGACCCAATAAGTACACCTGCGAGTGCACTGAAGGTATAAAAGCTTTAACACAAAACTGAAATTACAGTAAAGACTTGTTGGGTCAAAATAACTAAACATAACACAAGCAAAAGAATCCCTTGAAAGAATCCACTTTTTTTTTTTTTTTACATAGGTTACACTGGGAGGCACTGTGAGACTGACATCAATGAGTGTTACTCTGACCCATGTCACTACGGCACCTGCATCGACGGGTTGGCATCCTTCAGCTGCCAATGCATGCCAGGATTCACCGGCCGGCTGTGTGAGACCAACATCAATGAGTGTCTGAGCCAGCCGTGCAGGAACGGAGGCACCTGCCAGGACCGAGAGAACGGCTACATCTGCAGCTGCCTCAAGGGAACCACAGGTAAGCAAGAGATGCGAGTTAAATTTGTTTTTCATTTTTTTCATATAAAAATTCCTGTTAACTAAAATCAAATTTTCCCCAGGAACCAACTGTGAGATAAACATTGACGACTGCAAGAAAAATTCCTGTGACTTCGGGACCTGCATCGACAAGATCAATGGCTACGAGTGCGCCTGTGAAGCTGGCTACACTGGTAAACACAAATCAATTTAGAAATTGAGTGTTTACCGCTTGTCTGATTTTTAACATGTGGTTGTTAGATGCAGAAAATTGAGCGTGCTTTCTTCACCTAAAAGGTGCAAATTTTATCTGCATCCAGAGGAGAAAATAAGAGCAGGAAGTTGATTATAAGGAGGCACGTTCACTTATAAGCCCAACTATACTTAAATTGATGATTTAAGTAATTTAGATCAAATCAATTAAGCCTTACTGGAAAATTACATGTTAGTGAACAAGCTTGATAAAATAAATCAGAAATAAGTGGAAATCTTTTGACATTGCTGCACATTCTGATGTGTATGGGTATGTTAACAAAATGAATATGTAAAGTGCATGACTGGAGGGTTGAAAGTATGGACAGAGACCTGAAGGAAGGCAGAGGTGACAGATGGCGAGCGAGCGAGCACGCTCCTCTGAGGCTTGAGCTGTGTCACTTTCCAGCTCCACCCTGTCCCCAACTCGCTGCTGTTAGGACACACGAGCTGCCCTCCCTCACAAAGGGAAGACAGATACACACACACTCTGGCACACAGAGGCACCAGAGATTTGAACAGGAGAAAAGATTCCCTGAAAGATTCCTGAAAGCTGAGCTTTTAAAAGGTTGGAAGCTGGTCCCTGCTTTAAAGCTAAATGAGCTGCCTTTATGTTATGCATGGCACCGGCCTGAATGGCGTCCATGCTTCAAGTGGCCGACAAAGACGGACTTCAAATCCCTTGTGTTTTTTGAAAATTGATACGTTCATTGCTGCGCTATATAAGCAACATTGTTTAGAGGCTTTCTATGCAGCCATATGCATTGCTATTGGGCATTTTTAAAATAATGCATGACATGTTTGTGTCTTTTTCCCCGCAGATGTTGTATGTCAGAAAATTAATACCTACATTTTATCACATAACAGCAATAGTTGAAAACAATTTCCTGAAAAGGCATTTAAAATTTCCTAACATTTGGATAGAAACCAAACAATTTACTCTTATTTCTTTAGGTACGATGTGTAACATCAACATTAACGAGTGTGCCATCAATCCCTGTCACAATGGAGGCACCTGCATCGATGGCATCAACGAGTTCACCTGCAAGTGTCCGGATGGTTATCAAGACCACACCTGCTTTTCCCAAGTCAATGAATGCCTCAGCAATCCTTGCATCCACGGTCACTGTGAGGACAAGATTAACGGGTGAGGTGGTTCACATATTGGTCCAAGACATAAATAAAACATTTCTACCCAAAGCTCTGGATGATTCTGACTTCATCACTGTCTTCCTGTTAGCTATAAATGCCTGTGCGATTCTGGCTGGAGCGGTAAAAACTGCGACATCAATAACAATGAGTGTGAATCCAACCCATGCATGAATGGTGGCACCTGCAAGGACATGACCAGTGGATATGTTTGCACCTGTCGCATGGGCTTCACTGGTCAGTATCTGCATGTTTGTGCATGGACTGTTGTTGACCTTCTACTAAACTGTTGCGTGTGTGATTAATTTTCTGCTTTAAATACAGGGCCAAATTGTCAGACCAACATTAACGAGTGCGCCTCCAACCCCTGCCTCAACCAGGGGACCTGCATCGATGACGTCGCAGGGTACAAGTGCAATTGTATCTTGCCATACACGGGTGAGAAAATATTATTGAACATTTGATACTACGCCCATTTATTAGCCTGGTGTTCTGGCGTTTCCTTGCAAGGAGGACATGTTTCCATGTACTGTGTACTTACAGTTACTGGGCAGAAAGGAAAATAGTGCAGCTGATGAAATAACTCAAGTAAAGTTCAGCCACAAGACTTCCTCCGGCCTCAAAGACATCAAACCTCTGACTCTCTCTGCTCCTCTGTGACACATAAGCATCCCTGACGAGAGCTGGAAAAATGTTTTCATGTCATCCCTTTTATTATTTGACCAAACAGATACTGATGGAAAAGCTAAGGGCAATTTTCTTCGTATAAATCCGTTTGGACTTTAAATAATAAAAAGGCTCTTGCTGGTGTCGGGGTGGGAACAGGGTGCTTGACACATTTCCTGTTTGCCTGCTTCCTATCTCACAGAACAGCAAATGTCTTTACAATGGCCGGAAACTGGAGCCGGCTTCCTGTACGAGTTGTGTGTTGTGGAAACAGATAGAGACACGTCTCTGCAGGCCTCGAACACTGACAGAACCTGGCTAAAATCCTCTGATAGCACTGATTGAAAGATGATTCTGTGTCCATTTGAGTTGGGTTATTTCCAAGTTCATGACTCCCAAGTGTTATCGCACAGCGAAGTAAATGATATAAACATCTTGTAATATGTTTGATTAAAGGGCGTATTTTTGTGTGTGTTACAGGAGAGAACTGTGAAACCTTGATGGCCCCCTGTAGCTCCAAACCCTGCAAGAATGGGGGAGTGTGTCAGGAGTCAGAGGACTATATGAGCTTTTCTTGTGTCTGCCCCGAAGGATGGCAAGGTAATCTTTTATGCCTGCATAGTCATGTGTAGTGCAACATAGTTCCCCACAGAAAAAAGTCTTTTTAGAATACAGAATGCCAGTAAGATGTTAAATGTAAAGATTCAGTTTCAGATCTGTGTAGTTTTGTTTTGTTCTTGTAAAATGAGAAAAGAGATTGCTGTACAGAGGAACACTGGAACGCAGCTTTACTGTCTTTTTGTGACATTCATTTTCTGAATTTTGCAGCTTGAAATATTTTGCTTCATTTTCCATTTTTTGCCTGTTTGCTGATGTATGTACATTTTTTTGGTTTGGTATATGGGCATAAGAATGAAAAAAAATTGCTTGCGCTCATACTTTTTCTTGAATACATCTACTCTTTATTCCTCTTTTAACCATTTGAAGGCCAAACATGTGAAGTTGATATCAAGGAGTGTGTAAAGAATCCTTGTCTCAACGGAGCAACATGCCAGGACACTTTGGGCAGCTACCACTGCAGCTGCAAACCGGGTTTCACTGGACGCAACTGTGAGACTAATATTGACGACTGCCAGCCCAGTAAGTTTGTGTATTTTCCTCATTTATGCTCAAACCTGTTAGCAAAGAGCTAAGTGTCATGCTCTGCTCCCTCCCACAGACCCCTGCAGCAACGGAGGCCTCTGTAAGGACGAAGTGAACAACTTCCTGTGCACCTGCCTGCTCGGCTTCCGGGGAACAAAGTGTGAGGAGGACATCAACGAGTGCGAGAGCAACCCGTGCAAGAATGGAGCTAACTGTACAGACTGTGTTAACAGCTACACCTGCACCTGCCCGCCTGGATTCAGTGGAATCCACTGTGAAAATAACACTCCTGACTGCACAGAGAGGTACGGAGCTCACACAAGGTTTCACAGAGAGGAGTTCAGACTGTTTCAGATTTACATTCTGAATGCGAATGATGGAACAGACAGATAAGCTGTTGTAAAAGCATGTGTTTCTGATCAACAGGTTCTTTTTCAGCCTCCTTGTAGAGCTTGTTTTTTCTTGTCCACTGCTGCCCCCTCTGGAGTATCAACTTACAGCAGCTGACTTTCAACACCTCCTATATTGCAGCAGTTAAGAGTTAGACTGTTGGCCAAGACAGCAGCAGTTCAAATTCCACTCAAACTAAAACAACCATTCATAAAACATATAGTATATAACATATAAAATATAAATCTAGGAGGGCAATACAATAATGGTAAAAAGCTGCACAATAGATTTCAACCAGATTTTGTCTGTTTTTTCTAATTATTCAGGTTTTTTCTTTTTGATTTTATTCACAGCTCCTGCTTCAATGGCGGCACCTGCATAGATGGCATCAACGCCTTCACCTGCTTATGCCCACCAGGCTTCACCGGCAGTTACTGTCAGCATGATATCAACGAGTGTGACTCCAAACCTTGTCTGAACGGCGGTACCTGCCAGGATAGCTATGGCACCTACAAGTGCACCTGTCCGCATGGCTACATTGGAATCAACTGTCAGGTAGAAGGAGGAATATTAGTAGCAGAGCTACCTTGATTTTTTTTTTTTCATTGGTTGAAACTCAAATAAATAAGAATGTGATAAGTTGCTGGGATTAAAAAAATGTTAAAAGAGAGCATGTCATCCAGAAACATCCAAATCAAAGCTTACTCGAACATTTTAATTGTTTTAATTAGCTGTTCTCAATTTGTTACATTCTATCTGTGTTTCAGAACTTGGCAAGTTGGTGCGACTCCTCGCCGTGTAAAAATGGAGGAACCTGCTGGCAGAGGGGGACCACCTACCGCTGCAAGTGCCAGACTGGCTGGACGGGCCCACTTTGCGACGTCCCGAGTGTTTCTTGTGAGGTTGCTGCAAAACAGAGAGGTAAGACAGAGTTAAAATTTTCATCACTGTCTTAACCCCTTAGTTCCTCAATTTATTTACAATTGGAAACAAAATAAATACAATAAGAAATAAGAAAAAAAAAACTACAATCAAATAAAATAAAATTAGATAGTAGATAAATTAATAACAATGAATTAATAAAAATAGATAACGTTAATTATATAAAGAATAAATACATAATCATAAATAAAATCAGTAAAGAACTAAAATAAATTGATTAAATAAAATTAATACAATTTTAAAAAGGTTAGAAGGGATTTGTAGCAATATAAAGGGTTAAAGTGAGAAATGTAAAATGTATGAATGAGTGAAATTTAAACATTTTCTATCTTCCCTTTACTTTCCCTTCTTAGGAGTTGATGTTTCCCAGTTGTGCCAAAACTCGGGTCAGTGTCTGGATGCTGGAAATGTTCACAACTGCTCCTGTCAGGTGGGATACACTGGAAGCTACTGCGAGGAGCAGGTGGACGAGTGCACGCCAAACCCCTGCCAGAACGGAGCCACCTGTACGGACTTTCTGGGTGGATATTCCTGCAAGGTAACAACTCTAAAGAAACCTACAACAAACACATTATTTGTTGTATTCGTGTATATCTATGCTGCAGTTGTACAAGTTCAAGTGCAGTTTTTTTTGGTGTAGATATTATGTCTCATTATGTGGCATTCTAAAGGTCTTATAATTTACTTTCTATTCAAAACTTGCATACTTTGCAAATTTAAATAACTTAAAATTACCCCATTTTAGTCCCAGTATTAAAAGTTGTTGAATAATATTGTGTTGGCTTCCATTGTCCCACCAGAAACCCTCCAGAAAGGTTAGGAGTGCAGGGCCTTTTAGGGATGTCCTGTGGGACCAGGTTTTTGACAACAGATCCTTTGAGCCCTGTGGGTTTTCCTCTGTGGTTCAGCCTCTCATGGACATGCTTAATCAGATTATGATCTGGACTCTTTGTCCTTTTGCGTAAAAAATTCCTGGGCAGGTTTTGCAGTATTTTGTTCCCATTTGTTTCCATTGTTCTGTCAGGGAGATGTTCATGGGCTGTAGCAGCATTTAGGTGGTTTTCCCAACTTGTAACTTAAGAACCAGTGTCTTTTTTTTTTTTTGCTCTGATGTCAGGGGTTTTAATGGTTGTATACAGCTGGTATCCCCTCAGCAACGCTCCTAATAAAGAGGCCTTTTACAAATAGAAAGCAAACAGCTTGGTTATATTAATCTCCCATGGAGTAAAGGATCTGTTGGCCTTGGCAGGATTGAGGCCTGAAAACAGCCAGGTAAACAAAAACTGTCTTTGTTAAATGTCAAACATTGATTAAACTTTCTCCTCTCTCTCCTCTCGCTGTCTTCCTCTTCTTTCTTCCTCTTTTTTCTTCTTCCCTCTCTCCCTCAGTGCATGCCAGGCTTCCTGGGGACCAACTGCTCTGTTGAGATCAATGAGTGTTTCTCCCAGCCGTGCCAGAATGGGGGCACCTGCATTGACCTGATCAATACTTACAAATGCTCCTGTCCCCGGGGAACCCAAGGTCAGCAGACCCCACGCACACTCCTCCCACACCCCTCTGCCAATCCATCCTCTCTTCCCCATCTCCACGCTTCATTAATTAGGGCTTAACAGCACACAGGGCATAAAAACTCCTCCCAGCTTGCCTCCAACTCTTCCTCTACTTGTCAAATAAGTCATTGATTTCGCTCTCAGACTTGAAGGAGAGTTTGTGTTGTAGGTCAGCCTAAAGTAGCAGGTGAGTCGGGTGTATCTCAATGCAGCTAACATGTTAGAATGAAAGAAACTAAAAACTTGCTTCTGTTTTAGCCTGAATGGAGTGTTATATAAAAGATGACACCACTATTCTTTGTGGCAGTAGTGAGAAATTTAACATCCCAGAGATCCTTTTCTGAAGGTACCACTGCTCTGTTCAGATGTCTCATTCACATTATTCTGCAGGATTGCTGTGAAATTACTTATAGAAACAGAAGCAGATGAGAGGGAAACAAACACAACAGATTACAAGTTGCAAAACATTCCCCCTTCCAGCTATTATGAGCTCAGTAAACCAATCTTACCCTTGCATCACCATCAGGTGTGCACTGCGAGATCAACATAGACGACTGCAACCCTTTCACTGACCCTGTCTCCCAAGAGCCAAAGTGCTTTAACAAAGGCAAGTGTGTGGACGGAGTGGGAGGCTACCACTGCATCTGCCCTGCAGGGTATGTGGGGGAACGCTGTGAGGGGGACATCAACGAATGCCTGTCCAACCCCTGCGACCCGAGGGGCACACACAGCTGCATTCAACTTACCAACAACTACCGCTGCGAGTGTCGCACTGGATACACAGGTACCTTCATTACATTACATACATTATATATTACATATTATACATTATATATTATTATATTTCTCGCATTTTAGTGGTTTGGTTTAATCGCTCATTGTTTCAAAATAAGGAATATCATACTTTATTAAATTCTTTGTTTATTCAACTCTTTTTGTGTTTCACTTAATGAGCTTTCTGCCATTAAAGACAGTTTTCCTCTTTAGAATACTTTAATTTCTTCAGGAAGCATTTTATCTCATTCTTATTCAGTGACTGAGAGTTTAATCTTTATTCTCTCTTCAGGCATTTTTGTACATTTTTATTAACTTTTGTTCATTTTCTTCTTTTTTGCTTTTTTTGTGTGTAAAATAATTTCTAAATCAATATCTAAAAATAATAATAATCAAACTAACAAGTTAATAATTAATAATCAAACATTCTTTAACTTTCCCAAACAAATCATTCATGGGGCCCCCTGGTAATTAAAACCCATGAAGTGGTTTTAATGGAAATCAATGTAGCATGTTTGGCCATTACAGTGTCCAAAGGAAGGATCGGACACTACATGGAAAATACTAATGGAGTCAAATAATTTTTGTTGCTATTCTTTGACATATCCAAGATTTTAAAAACCACCAAGGTCCCATTCTTTTCTCATTTATTATGTAGAAAATAATTTTGGAGAATTATGCATTCAAATTCTGAAAATTAGTTTGGTAGTTTTACACAGGTTTGAGGTGATTTGTTAAAAAGCAAAGGTGAAAAAATACAGATGTATGATCATGTTGTAGCTAATTTGGTGTGTATGTGGACAATAAAGTACACAAAGGTCACCAGTGGAAGTAAATTTGGGAAGATTACAGGGGTTAACTAAATCGGATTTTGGCACAAACACTAATGCATGTTTTTTTTAAATAAGATTAAGCAGATATCTAACAGTTGATCGGTCTTTTAGAATATTGGCTATAATAATAGTAAGAGATGTGACGTATTTTGGCATTACTTGGTTTATTTTTTATGTTGATTTTTCTTTCTCTGTAGGTCAGCGATGTGACACGGTGTTTGATGGCTGTAAGGGCAAACCTTGCCGTAATGGAGGGACGTGTGCTGTAGCTAGTAACACACCACACGGCTTCATCTGCAAATGTCCTCCTGTAAGTATCTTTCAGTCAGAGCAGAGTTTGTGGATTATTTTCTGTGCCCATCTTTGGTTTTATCCAAGTTCATCTCTGCTTTAACACCCATACATATGAATCAGATTTAAAGGAATTTAATGCATAATCAAAACAAGATTTTTGTTAGATTTTACATCATTAAAAAAAAAAGCCTTACCTTTTTTTTTTTTTTTCTGTCAAGTTCATGCAATAATTTTGTTAAAATATTGTTGACTCATTTATTTGTTTGTTTTTTCAAAGGGTTTCACCAGCTCCACATGTGAATATGACTCCCAGACTTGTGGCAGCTTACACTGTCGTAACGGAGGCACCTGCATCTCTGGCCACAAGAGTCCCAAATGTTTGTGTCTGCCGTCTTTCACGGGTTCCGAGTGTCAGTATCCCACCGACAGCCCCTGCAGCTCCAACCCCTGTTACAACGGCGGCACCTGCAGATACGCCTCCAAGGCGCCATACTACCAGTGCTTCTGCCCCACCAACTTCACCGGCCTCCGCTGCCACATCCTGGATTACAGCTTCCCAGGAGGACTTGGTGAAAACATCCCACCACCGACGGAGGTGGAGGTTCCCTGCCTCATCCCGCTGTGCGAGGAGTTTAAGCACAACAAGCACTGTGATGAGCTCTGTAACAACCATGCATGCGGATGGGACAACGGCGACTGCTCGCTCAACTTTGATGACCCGTGGAAGAACTGCTCGGCCTCGCTGCAGTGCTGGCGGTACTTCAACAACGGAAAGTGCGACTCACAGTGTAATAATGCCGGATGTCTCTACGACGGGTTTGACTGCCAGAATTTGGAAGGACAGTGCAAGTGAGCGGTTTTTTTTATTTAAAGTTAAATAACTGGAGATTTGTTGATTTTATGCAGCATTCTGCAGATTGGACACAATAAGTTGTTTGTAATAAGAGGCTTTTTTATTTTATTGATTAACAAACTTCATATTTCCTCCAGCCCTCTGTATGACCAGTACTGCAAGGACCACTACGCTGACCACCACTGCGACCAGGGTTGCAATAATGCTGAGTGTGGGTGGGATGGCTTGGACTGTGCCAATAACATGCCCGAGAAGCTAGCTGTTGGCCAGTTGGTTCTGGTCGTCCACATCATGCCCGAACAGCTCCTCAATAACTCCTACGGCTTCCTGCGTGAACTGAGTCGCATTCTCCGAACCAATGTGATATTCAGGAAGGATGCAAAGGGGGAAATGATGGTCTACCCATATTATGGGGAGGAACACGAGCTTAAGAAGTACAACGTCAAACGCTCTGTGGACTCCTGGCAAGACGTTTCTGGTGAGGTGCTGAATGTGGTGAAGAGAAGTCTGTATGATGTGGCAGGTGACAGCAGGAGAGTGAGGAGGGAGCTGGATCATCTGCAGATCAAAGGGTGAGGAAGTAAACTGTCGTGAGTCTTGTCATCTTTTTCCTGATCTTTATATTTGGCCTGTTTTTTGTTTTTGTTTTTTCTACAAAAACCCATGACACTTCTGTGGAAGCTATAAAGGAACAATATAATTGATAAATGCTCCCCTCTTACTTTTCTTACTGTAGTTCCATCGTCTACATGGAGATGGACAACCGTCAGTGCTTCCAGCAGTCCACAGAGTGTTTTGAGAGCACTGATGATGCAGCCGCTTTCCTCGGGGCTTTAAAGTCCAGCGGCAAACTGGATGTTCCTTTCCCCATTGAAGTTGTTTACAGTGAGTAGACTTCTGCACTTCTGAATGAAGATATCATCTCTGCTCTTTGTTCATTTTGTTAGAGGAAACCGGTAGAAACCAAACAAACAAATAATTTCAAGATTTGGCTTCCTAACAATAGATACTGAGTACTTATCAACCATTTTTCCAAGGCAGTGATAAAAGATCATATATTCATTATATATTCTTTGCTTCTAACGCAGCAGCTAGAGCTGGGGCTGGTAGGATCACTTCCATTCTGTTTAATATCTCAGAAATACTTTGGGGAATTTTAATTTTGGGACAAACGTTCATCAGGATTTATGAAAAAAAAACTGTTTAGATTTTGTGTTGTTGTTTTTCTAAGTCACTGTAATCACACAAAAAGAAATTTGGGGCAGTAACAGTAAAAAAAATTTACACACTATAGCAAATATGCATATAGATGACTCAATAACAGCAGTTGTTTGCCTGTCTAAATCGGGAGAAGATGGTGAAATTGTGGCCATATTTCACATTTGGTCGGATACTAAATTTTGAGGCATCAATGTTTTTGTATTTATCGCTTCTTCGTAGCAGCGTTCATGTTTATAGAATTGTTTTTCTGGTACAGCTACAGCTTTGTGTTACTATGGAAGTAAAAGAAAAGCTCTGTTCTTCTGAATTAACAAGATAATTTTCTAAAATAAAAAAAAACTGTTTTTCTGAATTAATGGGATTACTAAAAAAAACAGCATTTTACAACAGCAGTAAAATACTGCTGTGTTTTCATGAGATGATGTGCACCACTTGTCGGCATTATTAACAAATCATTATTGAATTAGGCACAGATGATAAATTGAACTTCTCTCAATACAAGCATTGTAAACCTGAAGGAATATGACGTTTAAAAAGATCTGAGCTAGACCAATAGTAACATTTTCATGGTTTTACATTATCGGAGTCAGTGAAACAGGGTTATCCACTTCCCTGGGTTCTGGGTATAGCACACATTCACTCTAACAGCATTTTGATGTTAGATGCATACCAAGCTCTTGTATTGATGATGGGAAAACTGGATGACTGGCAGGGATCAGCACATCTAGTCCACACAAGTCTGTTAATGACTCATTAATTTGAATCAGGTGTGTCCCCACAAGAAAATATCCAATAGCTACACTGGTCCTTCAGGGCCAAAAATTCTGATGCCTGGAGTAAGGTCTGCTCCGGCCTGTTCTCCCATCTTAGCTGCACACTGCAGAGATCCAGTAGCCAAATTTTAGCAATGTCCTGAATGTCTCCTGTGTCACTACATAGCTTGAAGGCACTGACCAATCAATCTTGGGGAAACATGGCTACCTCCACCAGACCTGACTGGGCTTTCTGCCTGAAAATAACCAGGTGTTTGTGCAAAGTAAACAAACAAATAACAATTCCATCTGCATAACTTAAAGACAAGAGAATCTCCTGATGTGTCAAAAATCTTAACAACTTGGAGAAAACTGAAGCATCACTTTTTGAAATAGCCTTAATAATATATTAAGGCTGTTTAATATAATAATACTGACAAGCAGAGTGCATTTGTCTTTTTTTAATCTCATTTATTCAGAAAAACAGAAAAGTTTTATTGTTCAAGTGAATGCAATATGCTTCTGTATGTTACATCACCATCAGCAAAAAAATTGAGAAAAGATGAAATCCACTTGCGTAGTAATATTCAGAATATTTAGAGCTAGATGAAGTGTATTTTTTCTCTTTCACCGAGCTCCAGTGCTGTCAGAACACTGCTGAATACACATCAGCGAGCCTCATGTTACATGGGACGACACGTTTCTTCTTTACCTTGGTGAACAAAATGAGGATTTTGTTACTTTTGCTGAAGCTGTAACAATGACACTGACAATCTGTGGAAACTCTGGTTCTTCCAGCTCCTTCTGAAGCTACTAATAAGATTTAACTGCGCTCCAGTTAAAACAGACATTTCCACAATTACCATCCAGTGCATCGTTGCTAGCCCGCGTGAGCATGATAGACATCTCTGCGGAGGAGGGGCTTCAAAGGCCGAGCTGAATGAAATGAAAGGAAACGAAAAATACTTTGTTAATACCACAGGGAAATTGCAAAAATGACCAAATTCT
>JBAMHW010000012.1:8939650-9005879 GCA_037177495.1 Rhadinocentrus ornatus
ACACAGTTAACATTGGCAAGAGATGGATGGATGGATGGATTACATTGATAATAAATCAGGCAAAACTTTGAAAAACAAAGGTACGGCCTTTAAAGGACCTCTAGTGTCCGTGCATTTATACCAAATAAGACACGTGTTCCTTCATGTTCATACTCAATGCATCTCCAGCGGCCTCCAGTTGGATCCTCACAGCAGAACTCTTTGATTGTGTATTTGTTATGCAGACGTGAACAAATGCAATTGTGAATCTCTTGGCCAAAACAATCAATTCCTCCTTCTGTGTACAAATCCAATGGCTTCAGGCTCCAAAATGGTTAATTGCCACAAATCAACTCATCCAACCCCCTACTCACATAATATAAGTGTCTCTGTCTCCCTCTTTCTCAGACATGTACACATATACGTCTTCTGATAACACACTCGCACACATGTGCGCACATACGCCTTATCCCTCAGTGTGAGGGGCTGCTGCAACCTTCACCTCGCTGAATGTAATACCAGGACTTAATGTATCTCTGAGGGTTTAGGTTGGGGGAGTTTATCATTTCAAAATCGTTAGTGGAAAAAAAGAGAAGGGGAAAAATTGATCGGGAGTGTGCTAGAAGTTGGGAGTCTTTGTTATCTCGAAAATCCTAATAAATCCTTCGTCTTTACAGCTTAAGTGCGTGCAGTAATTTGAAGTTCATTAATCCCCCTCCTTTTTTTCTCTTAAAGAAGAAATGGTAAAGTTGTCTCTTGGTACCCTGAGTTGAAAAGAGAGAGAGGAGGTGGTGGTGTTTTTTTTTCCCCTCTTTTGCTTTTTTTTTATCACGCCCCATCCCTTATTTTTTTTTTTTTTCTTTCTGATGAAAAGTGGTTAGCAATTCTGATTATTACTGAATAGATGGTAGAAGCTAGCTTTACAAGCAGTGAGGATTGTCAGTGAGTTTCTGGCACTGGCTGCCGCCTGTGGTGTGTTTTGGAGTGGGGACCGTGGCGTGAAGAAGAGCCGGACAAGCTCTGCTCCAGCACTCAGGCAGATCCTGGGTGTCCCCGTCTTTCATGCCTCAGCCCGTCGTGACCATGTCGTACCCTTTCCCACCAGGCGGCGTGGAACCCCCGCCTTCCGAGGGGCTCTACCCAATCTACTTGGTCCTGGGCGGTGTAGGGATACTGGCCTTCCTTGGAGTGGGGATGGTGGCTGCCCGAAGGCGGCGCCATGAGCACGGGCGCCTCTGGCTTCCCGAGGGTTTCAAGACCACAGAGACCAGCAAGAAGAAGAGACGCGAGCCTGTTGGAGAGGATTCGGTGGGATTAAAGTAAGTTTCTGTTCATCCATCGTTGGCGCTTGTCAACAGAAACCTGTTTTTCTGCAGGACAGGTGAAGAGCCAGTTCTGGAGGATAAAATGGATGTGATTGGTGATCAGTCAAATTTGGAAAAAGGAACGTTTAAGTTGGATCATTAATGATAATGATATAATAGATTTAGGTCTGCATTAATTGACTTTATTAGGGTAGAGGGGTGGGGAACAGAGTCAATCAATTCTTTTGTTTTTCAGCATCGCTGCAGCATTAATGGTGAGTTTTTTAAGGATTTTTACTGAGTTTACTGCTTTATCACAGGCCACTGAAAAATACCTCAGACATTGCACTCATGGATGACACCCCGAATGAGTGGGGAGAGGATGAACCTACAGATGCAAAACGCTTCAAGGTAAGGAAACAGAAATTTGATCCGCCTTCAAATCTTAAGTGCTATTTAAGGACTGAAGTTGTAGTTTTAGTTTCCACTTTTAGAAAAAAAGCTGACAATATGAGGGGCTTCTTAATGAATTTATTACTTTTGTTCTTTTGTTTTTTCTTATTTGGAGAGCTCTTGCCACTTGTTTATAATAGTTTAAATGTTATTCTTTCATTTTAAAATGGGTTTCAACTCAGTATTTTCTTCCCTAACCACTTGCTCTCTGTGTGTCAGCAGTTTAATGAGCAGGCTGTGTTGGACATGGAAAACCAGACAGACCACCGCCAGTGGACCCAGCAGCACCTGGATGCCGCCGACTTGCGCATCCCCTCCATCGCTCCCACACCCCCTCAGGGCGAGATTGAGAATGACTGCATGGATGTTAACGTGCGGGGACCAGGTGGGTGACTCATTTCTCTTAATTAAATTAAAGGAATTTTCTGTTCGTATGCACCTAATTGCTGTTAATATTTATTCTAGATGGTTTCCACGTCTGTTAATCTTACCTGAAATAAATAAGCATAATTGTGTGGTATGTCAGAGAGAAAATAAAATAAAATAAATTGTGACCTAATCATAATTATTCCAGTCAGATAAAATGCATTCAGTTATTTTCTGTTGTTAAATACAGAACCTAAACATTGGGACAGTTTTTCTGAGTCAGATTCAACACAAACGAATAGAAATGATGTGATATATTTATCATAACCTGAGAAAAGGATTGAAGTATAAATCAATTTATTTTAATGTGTCACTAGCCAAAATTACACCATTTTGAGTGAGCAAGTGTTCAGTTTCCAGCATGTGCATGCGTGTTCTCAAGCGTGTGTATATCTGTGTGTGTTTGAGTGTGCTATTGTGAATGTAGGAGTTACTAAAGCCCTGTGTCCTCTGGGTAAAGGATCTTCTTCAAAGCAGCTGGCTGGAAGCCAGGTGCCTGGGGGAAAACACTGATTCCTGATCAGATTAATCATTTGACCAGTAATGGGCCTCTATTTTTTTTCCTATTCTGCATTACAAAACCCAATGAGAGCATAAAATGTTTTGTACTAAGTGCTGAAATCCTTGAAGAAACACTATGAAAAATCAAAGTAACAGATTTAACACCTTGAGAGCACACTTTTTTCCTCCATCATGGATCAATGCACTTGAATCGACCAAATCTGTGAGATCTGGGTTTTGCCATCCTTTTGAAGAGGAGAAAACCTATCCAAGTCAACTGACTGAGCTGCCTCCCTCAGTCAGATATTAATGCTTCGTTTTTGCAACAGTCTAGCTTTAGCAAACCCTGGCCTCTATCCCCCCAGCTTCGCTTTCCTTCTGAAGCCTCTCCTGTGCTGCCGCCTTGATCAGAATCCATTATCGAAAGAAAGAACTGTGATGATTCAACCCAGGCAAAAGTGTCAAATCCACATTCGATTTATTTGTTGCTTTGTTTTGATCTGCTAGATCCTTTGAAGAGCAACCTCCTGTTATTTTTTTTTTTTTTGCAGTTACTCAGCACTATGCTGACCATGCATATAGAAGTGCCCTCTTTCATGCTCTCCTGCTTCCTTTTCCTTCAGATGGATTCACACCCCTGATGATCGCATCCTGTAGTGGAGGAGGTTTGGAAACAGGCAACAGTGAGGAAGAAGAGGATGCCTCAGCTAATGTGATCAACGACTTCATCTACCAAGGTGCTAACCTTCACAACCAGACTGATCGTACAGGTGAAACGGCTCTTCACCTAGCTGCCCGCTACGCCCGTTCTGATGCAGCCAAACGGCTGTTGGAGGCCAGCGCCGACGCCAACATCCAGGACAACATGGGCAGAACGCCTCTGCATGCTGCTGTGGCAGCTGATGCCCAGGGAGTGTTCCAGGTAGGAATCAGTACTGAAAGATGATTAAAATTTGTTAGTTTATTTGCTGTTTATTTTTTTGTTTATCTTTTTGTATTTTAAAAATGGCTACTGAGACAACAAAAGGCAATTCTCTCTCTTGATTTTTGCTGTTTGATGTAGTGCATACTGTCATACGTCAACATTACAGGAGAAATAAGATAAAGTTGCAAAACAAGGTAATTATAGTTAAAGAAAAGATTGATTTTTGTGTGTTTCTGTAGATCCTGATAAGGAACCGTGCCACAGATTTAGATGCCCGCATGCATGATGGTACTACACCCCTGATTTTGGCTGCCAGACTGGCAGTGGAGGGCATGGTGGAGGAACTCATTAACTGCCATGCTGATGTGAATGCCATCGATGACTTTGGTAAAGATTTTCTTTACAGTTTTGTGCTAACTGTAGTCAAAAAAGTCCATCATAATGGCATTAAAGTCCTAATAACTCTGTTCTTGTCTCTTTAGGTAAGTCAGCACTACACTGGGCTGCTGCAGTAAATAACATGGAAGCTGCCATTGTGCTACTTAAGAATGGCGCCAACAAAGATATGCAGAATAATAAGGTTCAGAAACAATTTCTCTTCTTCCAGTATGTGCTATAAAATGACATTCCTTTAGCTTCTGTAAGAGTGTTTAACACATTTCTTTTTCACCTCAGGAGGAAACCCCTCTGTTCCTAGCTGCCAGGGAAGGAAGCTACGAGACTGCCAAGGTCTTATTGGACCACTTTGCCAACAGAGAAATAACTGACCACATGGACCGGCTGCCAAGAGACATTGCACAGGAGAGAATGCATCACGACATTGTGCGGCTAATGGACGAGTACAACCTGGTACGAAGTCCTCCCATGCACGGTGGGTCTCTAAGTACCACATTGTCACCCCCCCTTTGCTCGCCCAATGGCTTCCTGAGCAGCATGAAGCATTCTCAGCCCCAGAGTCAAGGCCAGGGCAAAAAGGCCCGCAAGCCCAGCAGCAAGGGTATTGGCTGCAAAGATGGCAAAGACATGAAGGTGAAGAAGAAGAATTCCCAGGATGGGAAGCCTGGGAACCACCTGGATAACTCAGCTGTTCTCTCACCTGTTGATTCATTGGAGTCTCCACATGGCTATGTCTCTGATGTGGCTTCACCACCTATGATGACCTCACCTTTCCAGCAGTCGCCGTCTGTCTCCCTGAACCATCTGCAGGGTATGTCCGACCCACACCTAGCTGTAAACCACATGGTAATGCCAAACAAGCAGGAGCTAGCTCGGATGCAGTTTGACCCGCTGCCTCCCCGTCTTACCCATCTACCCGTGTCTGGTTCCGGTGGTCAGGGGGCCATGAATGGCCCATGTGATTGGCTGTCCAGAATGCATGGCAACATAGGCCAAACAGGTCAGTTCAACCCCATGAGAGGCGCTCCTGGTGGTCAGGGAGGTTTGCACCAAGGTGGGCAGCATGGGATGATGACAACTTCGCTCCACAATGGCCACCCAAACACCAGCTTGTCTCAGATGATGACCTATCAGGGGATCCAGGGCACCAGACTGGGACCCCAGCCCCACATGATGCAGCAGCAGGCACAACAGATGCAGCAGATGCAAAACCTCCAGCAGCTTCAACAACAGCAGCAGCAACAACAAAGCATCCAGCTGCAGCACCAAAACTCAAACACAACCAACAGCCAGAACTTCATCAGTGGGGAGCTCAGCTCCACAGAGCTCCAGCAGGGAACAGGCAGTTCCAGCATGCCCATCCACACCATCCTGCCGCAGGAGACCCAGATAATGCCCACCTCAATCAGCCAGTCAATGCCCAGCACACAGTTCCTTACTCCTCCCTCCCAGCATAGTTATTCGGGTCCAATGGACAACACCCCAAACCATCAGGTCCAGGTGCCAGACCACCCGTTTCTGACCCCGTCCCCTGGCTCCCCTGACCAGTGGTCCAGCTCATCTCCTCATTCTAACATGTCCGACTGGTCAGAGGGCATTTCAAGTCCACCAACAAGCATGCAGTCTCAGATTGGACATATACCTGAACAGTTCAAATAGAAAGCTCTTATCGATACACCCAGATCAGCTGCTGTATATATTATTTTTTTTATTAAAAAAAAAAAGGGCAAAGCTGTAAAACAGATTTAATAGAACTTTTATAAACTTTTATACTAACAGCTACATCTGTGCTTTATCCATTCTTTTTATTTATTATTTTTTTAATTTATGTGCATTACCTGCTTATTGACATTTAAGGGATCCATGGTGTTTGATCATACGCAGACCAGACTAAGTCTTAGCGTTTTTTTATTTTCTTGTAGTACTTATTTTCTGCATTGAAGTAAGCAGCAAACACACTGGGTATTTATTTCCTTTAAAGACTTTTAGCCTCTGTCTTTAAAAAAAAGATTTCTCTGTCTTTGTTTATACTTTTGTATAATCTTGTTTATAAAGAAAATCATTCAAATAGAGCACATTGTAAGTTTCAGTGTTATTTCAGTTTGTTGTAAGTGTGGGGAAACATTGGTTGACAAACATGCTGTGAATGTTAGCAGGACTTGTGCATTTTGTATACAGGTTCTGTATGACATAGGAGCTATTTCACCTTTTTGAGTATTGAGTAAGTAGTTTTGCTTTTTAGAGTATTGTATATTTCTTCAATCAGTGGAGCAGCGTTGTGCTGTGTCTCTAGACTTGATTGCATTCATGTGTAGGGATGTGGTGGGGATGTGATATGTTGTACAGTGTATGGCAATCTTGGAGATTGGCAGTAAAGACAGGCTTGATTTTATTTTAGTCCTGTGGTGTTGGAGAACTGGCCTGTTGGCCACAGTTTTTGTTGTTGTCCAGGGGAAACAGGAAACTTTATTTCCCTCTCCCTTCAAATAGTTTGAGCCTATGGCTGTGTTCTTCCCTTTGTAAATATGCTCTTTATTCCCCTTGTAAACAAGATTTTGTTTAAGAAATCTTATGTCTTCAGCATGCGTTGGATAGGTCTTGCACCAGTCAACAGCCTCTAAACTGTAAAACAGAACAGATTCTATATTTTGTATCTTACTATCCCTTAGAATTCACTAAATTTGATCTATAAAAACAGATACAATATATTGTTAAGTAACATTTTCACATAAAGATAGAAAAAATATGTTAAGGTCTTATAAAAGCCTATTTATTTACTGTTCTGCAATAAAAATTCAATGAGGCAACTATTTGTTTATGTTAAGTACGGTTTTTGTTACAAAATCAATTAAAAATAGCGGATATGTTCTCAGTTGTGTCCTTTTTAATATTTTGCAAGATGCATTCTGGTTTTGTTTTTGAAATGTCATAATTAGGGAAAAAAATCTGTTTAGGCTGTAGTTAAAATTTTGCCAAATGTTTCCTTCCTCTGTAAAGTTATAATTTTCAATAAATGTATTTTTCTTTTTCATTTTTATTCTGTAAAAATGTTTCTTGATACAATAAAGGGCACTTCTGTGTCTTGAACTTATGAGAACTGTTTTTATTTTCTTTGTTCTTGTAAGACCATTATAGATTATCATAAATAAATTGTGCAATTTGCAAACTTAACTTACCCTCGATCATAATGCACAGTCATTTAACTTACTTTGTCTCCATCCAGTGGTGCAAACATGTAACATTAAAATTTTTCCTGTGCAACATGATGTCTAGCTGCACAGTTTCTATTGCTTAATGCAGGCCTTGCTGGATTTCAGTTGCTACTCTATTTTATGTGAGTAGTTTTACAAAACCCCAGATTGGGAGTACATGCTGCACAGTCTAGTACTTGTACATTTTAATTACAGAGCCATGTTGGGATATGTGTAGTATGGTTGCAGAAAAGTTGCAGTTATTTTCACAACAGAATAGTGTCTCTTTTTAATATAGTGCTACCCACTACCCTTCAAGAGCTACCTTGTCTTTCCTATTCCTAATGCTTAATTAAAAACATGTTCTGTTGTGCAGGTGAGCTATTAAAATAAAATTAAAATAAATACTAGAATTAATTATTATCATGTTACCAAGCTGTAGACTCAGAGATTCAAATAGTCTGGCTTCAGCTAAGTTCTTGACTCATGTGCACCGTTAAACCTGACCTTGACCTATTTTCCTGTCATTCTCAAATTTTCAGGACTAAACACTTCTGCACATTACAAACTCTGGAATCCCAGGGTCAGAGAACATAAATTTTATGGAAACCAAAGCAGTGTTGCCCCAATTAATTGTACATAATTGCATTCTGCAAGAATTATTGTAATATTGCATATAAATTATATTTTAAAATAGAATCATAAAGCAGACTTGCCCTATAGTTTTCTAACATAAGCCAAATTATTAATCAGTAAATAAATGCCGCATTAGCAAATGTGTTTAGCTGACATTTTGAGTACCCTAATATTCCTGAGGGTTCGTGTTTCACTGTAGGTCAGAGGATCCAAAGCTAAAGCTCCAAATAAACAAAATCAAACTCCATTTAAAAAAGAGGCCAGTTCATAGTTAATCATCCATTTTTAAAACCCCTTAGACCACTTTTCTTTCGTTTTATAATCGATGGAGAGTCGTGTAACTTAAAATAACTCCAACTCCCATAATGCACCTGTAATAGTACAGTTGTGGTTCAGAGTTCAAACGTTACAGTAAAAATAGGATATTCGCTGGTTGCAGCTTGTGTGCTTAAGGGTAAAAATAAACAAGTTGGCGAGGACAGAACACGTTACTCGGTTGGCGCCGCACCGACAGCTGCCCCAAGAGCCTGAAAATGCCCCTCTGCTAATCGATGCCCTCTCTCGCTCTGTTGTCGGCTGATTTACTAGCGACGGCTAGCTGGGTGCTAACCTTAGCACGCTAGCCTGCCAAGAAGAGCACATAGCAACTGCCGCTCGCTAACGTCATTGGACTGGGACTCTGAAGACTGCAGCAATGTTCGTGCAGGAAGAGAAAATATTTGCCGGGAAAGTGTTGAAAATACACATATGCACTATGGACGGCACGGAATGGTTGGAAGAGGTCACGGAAGACACCACTGTTGAGAAACTAAAGGAGAAGTGCTTGAAACATGTAGGTTTTGTGTTTGTTTGTTCGTTTTTGTTTAGGTTTTTCTCTTTTAATTTTCTCCTGTCACTCCTCTGCCTGAGGTGTTTGCAGCTTGCCCTGCCCTCTGTGTAAACTGTCAGTGTCGGTGGTCACTAGCTCTGTATTTATAGTAACTGGGTAGACTTTGCTATTTATAATTTAGCAGGTTGGCTGCCCCTTTCTAGCTTCAGCTTGCTAACAGTCTTTTTCAGCTCCCAGTGGCTCGTCAGAGAGGCATGCTGCTTCTTAGCCCTTCTATTATTATACAGCTCACCTCTCCTTCTATGGCCTTTAGCATAAACTCAAGTGGTGGTTTAATGTTTGGGTTTATAACTGCAGAGGATATTCTTTAGATTCATAGTTTTGTCTCAGCCAAGTTACTGATTGTCATGTTAGTTTTTCAAGTGTAATAATGCCATAGACAAAAATGTATCTGTTGCTATTTTGTTTATACTGTAAATCATTAGTTTGAGCCATTAAAAGTCTAAATTGTGGTAATGTACTTATTCTCACACCTTTTACATATGAATCTTATTTCATTTTTTAAATGTAGTATAATTTATTTTCAGAAATGTTCAGCCACAAGTAACAGTTATGTTCTAGTTATTAATATATTAAACTTTCAGTTATCTAGAGAAGATGGCCTGAATGTAGAGGTGTTGTTATTAAACAGCTTTATTAACATATGTGGGTGAACCAATTGCTTTTGTTTTGTCAGTTAAGCAGGTTAAAATGATAAAGTTGCATTTAATACAAAACAGGCCATCATTATGCTGCAGTAACAAAATTTATCTTTCAATGAGATGGCAGGAACCCCCAGGGGTGGCCACGTCAACACTCCAACACATTCTACAAACATTGTCAAGCTTGTCATCATTTTAAAGAAATACTTGGACACCTGCAGAAGAGAGTAGTGGAGGATTATCCAGCATCTTTTCTGTGGTATTAAAAAAAAATGTAATCACAATATTCAGTCAAGCGGAGAACACTGTCTCCAAGAGCAAATAGTTAAAACGTGTCAACTTTAAAGAGAGTCCACCACAAGAACAAATATGGTGGACTTTTTAAAAATATATTATCACAAGTTATTCTCAAGAATGGAAAGCCAGATACAGCTTAACCCCAAAACAATCGTAAAAAGTCAAAGCATTTGTTAAAAATATTTTTTGGGGGCAGTTTTGGCTCAGCCTGCACCATAATGACTAGAAGAAAAAAGTGTAGAGAGAATTTGGAACAGATTCTGGGTATACAACATCATCAGTAAATCACGTGGAAGCAATGTGGTGGCATAGGCATGCACGACTTTCAGTGGCATGGGGTCAGTAGTGTTTATTGATGATGTGACAGAAGACGGAAAACTCAACCTCAAGACGCAGTACCTCAAAAATCTGCAGCAAAGGACTTGACTTAGAAAGCATCACAAAGGAAGAATGCCTTTTATTATGTCTGACTTTGTCAGAACATTTTACATAATTAAAATTGGGAAATTAACATATTAATTAAGATCCAAAAAAGAGGGGTCCAACATAGTGAAAATCTGTAATTTTTAAACATTCCCGCTCTTTAAACCGATATATATTATTTAAATAGTTAAAGCACATGTAATATTAAAAATGTTTAGTTGAAGACTGAAAATTTTCTACATTTAAACTGTTTCTTTCACACTTTCTAATAATGAATTTGATATAAAAAAGTGCTATTCATTGTTTATTTGTCTCTCAGCTGTTGTATTTTGTGCTCATTTTTTAGTATGTACATGGAAGTCTAGAAGACCCCAAAACACTTACCCATCATAAACTTATACATGCTGCTACAGAAAGAGTCCTCACTGACACTAAAACTGTTGCTGATGAAAATCTCAAAGATAAAGGTATGTAGTGTGCAGTTTGATTGAGATTTTAATCCAAAGTTATTATTAAAACAAGATGTTTTTATCTCTTGTAGATGTTTTGCTTCTCATAAAGAAAAGACCGCCGCCAACTCCTCCAAAGATGGCAGACGTTAGTTCAGAAGAAAAGGTAGAAGCTCACTCATCTTTTTTGGTGGAAACTGAATCACAAAATGTGCTTGTCATAAATGATGTTATTTACTTGTTATTTATTTTGGTTTTCACAGAAGAAACAAGATAACAAAGCTCCAGACAAAGATGCTATCCTAAAAGCTACGGCCAACCTGTCCACACAGCACACTGACCGCACTGTTACGCAACACAACATCAGAGACGTGAGGATTTCTGAGACGTTTAGTTCATAGGGTTATTTTAGTGTATAAAAATATTTAAATACGTTGCCAATAAATATTTAGCTGTAGTTTAACAAAAATATATGTTTTTTTTAAGTTTGTAAATGTTTGTTCATGCTTATGTTGTTTCAGTTTCAAACGGAGCTTAGAAAAATCCTGGTTTCTCTTATTGAAGTCGCTCAGAAGCTTCTTGCCTTGAACCCTGATGCTGTTGAACTCTTCAAAAAGGCCAATGGTAAAGTGGACAATTCCTTAAGTGCCTAACTTAAATAGCATTTTCAGCATGGTTATATTCTGTTGAGTATATTCTGTTCCCACCTGTGCTTTTGACATCATATTATCTTGGATGGTGCTTGACCAAGTTTGAGTTGGTCAAGATTTATAGGGGAAATACATTCACACCACAGACCTAATAATTAAATCTGTAGGTGCAATCTGGAATACTAAGGCAGAAAGAAAAGATGCATTTAAACTAGGGATGCACGATATATATTGGCATTAATATCGATATCGGCCGATGTTAGTAATTTTTTAACATATTACTATCAGTTATAGTCAGATCATATCGGTATCAGTCCAATAAGCAAAACTGGGCCGATATTAACAGCCGATATTTATTTTCATCTAATTGCTGTTTGTATACGTTTGTCGGGAGGAGGAGGGGGTTTTGGCCATGCAGTCATGTTTGAACATATGACAGCGATACATTGTGGGATGTAACTGAAGTTAGAAGCAATGCCAGCTGTGTCGTAATTTTTCACGGTGTCAAAAGAAGATACTGGAAAAGCATTATGCAATATTTGCAAAGTTGAAGTTATGCGAGGAGGATGCCGTGTCAAATCATAAAACACCACAGATTTGAAATGTCATTTGAAAAACTTCCATCCAGCTCACAAACAATGGCGGGAAGCTAACGCCCGTAATGTTTGCATCATTTTTACTTTGTATGGAATTTGATAATCGTAAACCTTTTGAAACAAAACACATATATATTGACATCGGTAAATATCGGTTATTGACCATAACAACAATATTAATATCGGATATCTGTATCGGCAAAAATTTTCATATAGGTCCATCCCTAATTTAAACAGTTAGTAGTTATAAAATCACAGACTGCATTTTATTAAAAAAAGAAAGAAACAAACAAACAAACAAAGAAAAATACTGAAAACTGGAAAAGGATTCTAATGGTTATGTTGTGTTTTCATTGCCTAGCCTTAGTCTCACCAGTTCATGGTTTTGTTTGTCATAGCAATGTTGGATGAAGATGACGAAGACCGAGTGGATGAAACAGCCCTGCAGCAGCTTACTGAGATGGGTTTCCCTGAAAGCAGAGCAATCAAAGCTCTTAGAATGTGCCAGTAAGGATAAAAAAAAACCAAAAAAAACATTTTCATTGATTTTCTTCATTTATTATTATTGCAATTTGTATAATTTAAAATGATCCATTATTAACTTTTACTAAACTGATGCAAACAATTCTGTTCTTGTCTTGGCTGTAGTTTAATTTATTCTTGAAAAAGATGTTTATTTTTTTCTCTCCTCATCCTATCTTCTTATAGCATGTCAGTAACCCAGGCTATGGAGTGGCTGATCGAGCATGTGGATGACCCCTCTGTAGACACGCCACTACCAGGACAGGACTGTTCTGGGGCAGCGGGAGCATCAGCAGCTGCCTCACCAGGCCCTTCAATTTCAGCCTCCAGCTCAAACCTCCATCGCAGCCTCTCCAGCCAGTCGAGCACAGATGAGAGCAGCAGGCAAGATGAACTCACAGAGATCTTCAAGAGGATCCGCAGGAAAAGGGAGTTCAGACCAGATTCGAGGGTTGGTAGTTTTATCCACTGCTCATATTTTTTTTTAAAATAATTTCAAAGCACATACATTCATTCTTTTCATTACTTTGTGGGAATATACTTTTTTTTCCCTTCCTCACTGATGCATCATCATTCTTGCATGGCCTCACAGAAGCTGTTTGTGTTATTGTAATTAAACTGAATGTGTGTGTCTGCAGGCTGTCATTGCATTGATGGAGATGGGCTTTGATGAAAAGGAGGTGATTGATGCTCTAAGGGTCAATAACAACCAACAGGATGCTGCGGTATGTGAACATGTCTACAGTAGTTTTTATTACAATTAATACCTGCAGTTTGGGGATGCCCAATAACAAAATAAGATCAATATACTAGAGGAAGGCTGCACTGTGATCTTTGCTGTGTTTACATGTAAAATTATCCCTGAGAGAAGGACATGAGGTCTTTCTAATGTTTCTTTCCCTCACACAGTTTTAAAATCATGTGATTACCAAACCACAATACAACAGTGTTTATTTTAAATTAAACTTTTCTCACATGTCGGTCTGGAGTCTGTCTGAGGGGGACGTGAGCAGAATAAGTGTAAACATGCAAATAAATGCCACCATTAGTGAAGAAAATACAGCCTTTTTCACTTCTAAGGTTTTAAATATTAGGATATAACAATAATAAAAACAAAAAAAACATGGTCTTAAAATGAGGTTAAAACAGCCTCAGATGAAGTTCAGCACATATTACATATTTAATAAAAACTGAGCCAAAAGACAGAAAAGGATAGGAATTTACATTTACTTGTTTACATTATTTCAGCATGTATTGTCAAAAGCAGTATATTAAATTGGTGTCTACTTTTTGTTTTTTCCTCCGTTCAGTGTGAGTGGTTGCTAGGAGACAGGAAACCTTCACCAGAAGATCTGGACAAAGGCATTGACATCAACAGTCCTCTGTTCCAAGCCATCCTGGAAAACCCAGTGGTCCAGCTGGGTCTAACCAATCCCAAGACTCTGCTAGGTACAGTCTCATCAAATTCAGTCGAAAACCTCAAGAATGGTTGAACATATGAGCTAAAAGGGTATTGATGAGAAAACAATATACATGTGCCCAAGCCGATTTTAAATGAGTGTTGCACCAGGGCTACAAGAGTGGGTACAGATATATTTTTTCCTTTACAGAAATGCATTTACCAATCGGAAAGGTTTTAAATTCATAGATGGATTTAATAGTAAACTCAGAAAATATGACACAATTTTTAGGTTGTCCTGAGGAAAAACAAGAATGTCTGATGTAAACAACCTAAAAAAAAATTCTAAAAAAGACCAAACACCATTGTATTACACCATCTGGGTGTACGTAATGGACCACGGTGACCCTCCAGCAGAACCAGGCTCTGCGTGGGTGGTGGACCTGTATGGTTTGGGTTAGATGACAGAAATGACCGAGATATACGTCTTATGAGCATGTTGTGTTTTTTTCAGCTTTTGAAGACATGTTGGAGAATCCACTAAACAGCACCCAGTGGATGAACGACCCTGAGACTGGGCCTGTCATGCTCCAAATATCCAGAATCTTCCAGACCCTCAATCGCACATAGAGCCCTCTGGTGAACCCACCCCCTTGCGTGACTGTGACAACTTGTATGTGTGTGGATGATTATATTGGGATATGTGTGTGTGGCAGAGACATGAGTATAGGGTTTTTTCTTTTTCCTCCTATAGACAAAGCCAGATGAGTCAAACTATAAATTCAGAAGTTACACTATTTATAAGAGTACAGTAAGAACACTTAAAAAAACAATGTTATCATAATTATTACAGTAATAATATGAATTGACATTTAATAAGTTTTTACATTTAAATGATAACAATTTATAAGTATGACAGACGTGATTTATTTTATATAATTTCTCTATTTGCAGAAATGACATTAGACATTGATTTAATGTTTACACTTCAAAGAAACCTGTTTTTGTATTATTTACTATGTTTAAATATTAATTACAATATTGTCTCTCTTTAAATTGTTACACTTCATCAGTAGTGAATGTGTGGAAGATTTCTGTCACTTTCATATTTTGGGTTTCTTCTTTCCTGTGTCCATCAAAGGAGCGACTTGTTGGCAGAATTCAGTATTGGTTGAGCTCTGAAAGCGAGCTTTCAGGCATGTTGCCTCTCTCCGTTCACACACGTGAGGTCACTGTAAGTCACCCATCTCTCATTTAAAAAAGGAGAACGTCCATCATCTTCAAACATATTTCTTTTTCTTGCGTTTTAGTAGAACTTTAAACTCCAAGCTGTCTCAGTCATCATTTTACAAGAAAATGTTTTATTAGGCCTGTGTGTGTATCGTCAATGTGCTCTTGAATGTCATATTATCATTAAGCACTTGTTCACCTCTATTAATACTGCTCACTGCAGCACTGAGGAAGGACAAAGAAGGGTCTATATTCTGTTGGAAAAGGCTGTAGAATGGTTGTTACATGAAACTGTCCTAATGTAAGGGGTTTGCCTTTTTTGAATTTGAATGATTGGGATGTATGCTCACTTCGTGTTGCTGAGGTGTAAGCATCTGTACACACACAAAGAAAATAACAAGAACTGAGATACAAGTATAACCGAACCAAAATATCACTGTATTCCTGCCTTGTCGTTGTATACCCCTTAAAAAAGGAAAAAAAAAAAAAAATACATTCTGTGCAATAGCCAGGATTTATGTTGACCTATAAAGACATATATCAGATCTGCGTGTTAGAGATGTGTGAACTGAAATGGGTAATTTATTATACATTATTAGCCTTTTGCATTGAATCTCTGACTGTAAGATGGGAAACTTTGCCTCAACTAGTTGTACCAAGAGTTTAAAAACAATATGGAGGGTGGTGTGTTTTGCCAAGCTTTTGAGTGTTTTTATTCAATATTTAAAATGTAGTATTATTGTGACTTTCTGCTCAGGGAGGCGGAGATTGTTTTTTTCTTAACCTGTTGTTACAGCAAACCCCTGTTCAACTCATTTGAAAATGGCTTTAACTAAACTGTGTAGAACTTTGCTTATGAAGAAGAGCTCCACGAGAAGACATGGTTCCATAAATGCAATATTTGAAAATATTTAAATGTTTTTAGAAAGAAGTGTTCGAACTATGTCTTATTGTATTATTTATATTGAAAGCCAAACTAGTAACTTGATCTTATTTATAACATTTTTAGCAAACCTTGAAGCTAATCTTCAAATATGAAAAAAAAAGTAAATGCATCAAATGTTGTTTTTACAAACCATATAAAGATTTGATTATCAGATCAATGGACTTGGTGGGTTACATTGTGATGTTAAATGGTGCAATGTGTTTGAACAAGGGAGGAGTTCAAAACATCTCTGGAAGCCTCTCTGCACTTCAGTGGACCTTCATCGTAATATTGTGAATCAAACTTTGGGAGATTGTACACTCAAGGGAAAATACCAACATAATATGCAGAATTCTTTCAAGACAGCCAACAGGAACTGAAAGTCACAGATTATTTTCACTCTGCTGTCATGCAGGACTATCCCAGATCAACAACCTATGCAATATACTCACCGTTTGTTCAAAAGGCCCCATGGGCTACTGACATCAAAATCACTCTCACATTAAAGTTATTTTTTGTCGCTGTATTCTTTGGATTCTGTTTGAACTCATTGATGTGGCAAAGGCATTTGGGAGCTCAAGACAAGTACATCAAAACGCATTATGCAAATGAATTATATTTACAGGGTGCAATACTAAAATGTGCTTAACTTCAGTTTTTAGGTTTTAAGGCTTTTTTTTCTAAAAGTTTACTAAAATTACTGTGATGTTCATATAAGATGTTTTTATTTATCACAAACTGCACGCTGTACATTTTCACATTTACATCTGTGTTGTTCAGGACCATTGGACCCGGGGGGTTGATTGCAAACATGAACATGTTAAAATAGTAAAATGTTTGCTCAACTCTATCCTCTTTTATGCACTTTTTGGTCTAGTTTGTTTAGGTTTGCAGAAGATTTCATAAACTAAACACAAGCTTCTCCACAGTTTGATGGATATCCACACCAACCACATCCAGTATGTGGGAACACTTGGAACAGCAAACCACAATAGGTGACTATAGTATAGAGTGTCTGCTGTCTGAGCTGGAAATAACAGGTGAGAAAATCTTGCAGCATTGAAAAAAAAAGGTAAATATGACAATCTAAAAGGTTCTAACTGGGCAAATAATTGGTAATAAAAGTTTCTTGCTGCAGTTTTCAGTAATATAAAAGCTCTAATTGTTTTAATAGTTGTCAACATTTCTGTAGTGTATTTTATCAGACGTTGCCAGATCTATGATTTTTTTATTTTAAGTTTCCAGAGCCTCAGGTATTTTCTAGGACAGTCTTTCTTTAATGCACCTTTCTGCTGTTATGACTGTTATATATTATTATACATAAATATCATTTTGTACATTATATCAACCTAAGAAGAATGTATTACATTATTATCACATAGTACCGGACTGAAGCGTCACATTTCTATACCACATTTCACCCCTAGGTGTCATCATTGTTAAGGGAATGGCAAAACATTCCTGTGTAAACCATTCCCGAGAAAAATAAGATTTCTATTGTTTTCTTGACTGTTTCTAAAGAAAACGTTGATTTGAAAAAATATGACACGACATAACTATTAAAAATAATAATAATGGAAATATCAGCAGAAGGTCGACTTACCATCATTTATAGCTGTTACCACAGTTACTATAAACAGATTGGAAGGTAATCACGCCTGCGCAGTGGAGTCATTTAGGAAGGCTGGGATGAAAATTTGGCAGAGCGCGAATACACTGCTGATCTTCGCAGCTTAGCCCGAGTCGCAAGGAAATATGTGTATCTTTTTTTTTTAACATGAAGCATCTCATACAGAGATAGACGTTTGAACAGAGGAGCCGTCGTCTTTTTTCATTGAAGAGTTCCCCTCATTTTTGCCTGGCGTTTGTTCCACCTTAAACACTGCTGTTGAGCGGTTGTCACACAGGCCGCAAATTGGGTTCTGTTGCTAGGAGGAGACCTCAGACTCGCCTCCCTGCTAGCATGATTAGCTGGCTATGATGTTTCGCTTTGGCTGGTGTATTTTGTACACAGCGGGCAATTGTACAACAGGGCTGGTCCTTGGTTAAGAGGTTTACCCCAACGGGACAAAAGGGTGACTTGGAAATACACCACACCTTTCAAGGTAATGTCTTGCCAACTGGCTAGCGTCATCCACGGGTCCAGTGAATGCAGTGGAGCTGTGTACAGTACACATTAGCAAGCTAACGGTTAATCGACGTTAGTTAGCTTCTATTCATTTGCATGCATGGCCGCATAGCTAACCCAATTTAAGGGAAATGTTCCGTGTCAGCTAACGGCTGTTTCTTGGTATATGAGATTTAGTAAAACCAACACCGTCGCTAAATTGCATTTCATCTAGCAACTACCCAACTACTCTAGTAATCCAGTATTAGGTCGTTAACAGTAATATGATGAGAAAGTGATACTGTCCAGGTAATGCTACGGGTTTGTATTACTATAAGTAAAGTGAATAATGAAAAACCTGGCTTCAGTTTTGTCATCAAGAGCAACAGCCCTTCGGGATAGTAGGATTGTAGCCTTGGTAAGCAGTTAACTGCACTTACTTTTGGTCTCATGTTTATTCTTATTGTATGTAGAAATTTAGCTCTAGAATTAATTCTATTGTTATCAAATAGACAGATTTTTCAAAAAACGTAAAATAACAACCAAAAGTTAGCCTGATTGGAAAATGAAAGTCTGAACTTAATGTAGACTATTCGAAACATCAGACTAATGTAAGACACAGTCTTCTTGGCTTATTGAAAACAGATTACATCTGTAACAGTTACCTAGCTCATAAACGGATTGAACCAAGATAAACTTGTAACATTTACGAATAGTAACTCAAGCAAACTGCTGGCAAGAATTAGAAGTGACCGTTCACAGAATGATTTAATAATAATTCAAAACAGGGTCACTGAAATGGCAGACAATAAGGTTGCCCTGTTGTAAATAGTTTGCTTAAAAAATATGACAATGACAATTCATCACATTTTCTGTCATTCACATGTAACCAAAAGAAAAAGGAAAAAAAGCTAATCTTAAATCTAAATAGTTAATCTTGAAGGTTAGACCAACATCAGATATTTTATTTCATTTGTGGACCAGTACTGCACATTATGTGCTTTTCACAATACAAATGGTTACCAGAAACATTATCCAGGAGAGTTTTACTTAACAAAAGATTCACTGTTTATTGTAATGGCAGGTATTGCAAAGACACGGTCTCCATAATGCAGTTATGATATATGTCTGCAAATATGCCACTTGTCTTAACACATTCAAACCCGTGTGCTCACTAAAATCACGTTAAAGAGCGACACTGAAAACACTGTTTTTCCAGAAACTGTACTAGGATCTGATTTAGTCAAACTCTAGTTTGGTTATTTATTGAGCCCCTAGACAGTACCTAGACAGTCACAAGCTATTTCCATGGGCATTTGCAGCTTGGCAGAGTAAATATGGCTCAAATATGTCATTTCACTGTGCTCCTCAATTAGCAACACCTGTATAATTTTGACTTGAACAATATTTTCATCTTTGAAGGATGGATGTTGACTTGTGTGCTGGCGGGGACAGTACCAGAAGAAAAGTGGATTTGGCTGGGGCTTCGGAAGGCACTATGGACGTTGTACCTTTGGAGATGTACGACTCTGCCCGAGCAAAAATAGCTGCCAACCTGAGGTGGCTGTTTGCCAAAGCCTATGGCATTGGTAAGTAATTTATTTGCATTTGTCCTACACAAACTATGTACTTGGCTGGGACAGTTCTTGAATTTGGAGAATTTTTTTCCTTCATATTCACGTCAATGTGTTATTGTCAGAGGTATTCTTTACACCGTGATAGTGAGCAGATTGCGCAGTGCCTCTGCTGACAAACTTTGACAGGAAACACCCAAGAGAAATATTTCTGAATGTGTGCACTTTACCCTACTGTAATTCCTCCATGACACTAGGCAGCTCACACCTCCCTCACTGACTTGCCAGATCTTTCCATTCTTGTTGAATGGCCAGTGAGATTGAGCCCAGTTTAGGCTGAGCAACAGGCACTGAGGATTAGGCTATATTTGTTAGACTGTTCTTAGAGCATGGAAAACACTGATCTACACTGCCAACCACTCACACTCCTTGATTGTATCAGCATTAGTAAGTGGGCCTTTAGGCCATATTTTCCTATGTTTGTGAGTGAAATAAAATTCAGGGAAGAGATGTATTGTATGAAATTCAAGACAACCTTGGTGTGGCTGTATAATTATCACACTTAGAAAACTTAGTGCCTTGACTGCATTTGTTCTGTAATCAGCTTTAATTCACTGAGTAAATCTAGTTACTTGTGTAATAATAATGATATTTACTGGACGTCTAATACATTTTACCCATAACTTCATGGTTAATGAACCAAGACAATACTGGTAAATGGACTGTACTTGTATAGCACTTTTCTAGTCCGGTTGACCACTCAAAGAACTTTAACACTACATGTCACATTCATGTTACACAAATTCTGTTGTTATATACTAAGTACTTTCTACTGTCACTTGCATTCATACCCCGATAGACACATAGGGAGGCAACGTGGGGTTCAGTGTCTTTCCCAAGTTTGGCGTATTGTCAGGGAAAGCCTGGAATTGATCCACCAACTTTTTGGTTGGCAGACGACTACTATTCTGTAGGGATATAGATTTAACTTATTAGGATATCTTGGAGTTTAGACCTTGTTTATTTAAATAAGAACTGTAGAAAATGAAATTCTTCTTCAAACATTTTCAAGATTATATGAACTATTTGCTACTGACTGTTTTTCTGTGCTCAAATATTTATATATTCCCCATGAGGAAAATATGTGGAAATCCTTTACCATGCGCTGCAAGGTGTCTTGTTGAATTGATTAAGCTGAGTCAGCTGTCTGATGCCTAAGTCCTGGTATTCAGGATGTCTGTTGCATCGTGTGGTTTCTGGTTAAATCTGTCATTATTACGCAGCCTCATACAAGCCTTCTTTTGTATCCTGTGGTTTCTTTCATATCTGTAGTCATTACACAGATTTCCCAATGTCACTGAAACATTCACTGTTAACAAATGACAATAAGACTGGAGTTTTAATGGTAATCCAGTTTATGGATAGAAAGCTACTGTCTCTTTTGCATTTGTTTGTGCTCAGTGTTGTCCTCAAAGCATCATTAGTGTTACTTTATTTTTCTTTTCTTTTTTTTATTATTTCTCTGAGCTTATACAGAGGAATTTGCTTGGTCATGTAGCTGTCAATCAATGTAACTCCTGGCTAATGATGCAGGCTGAGAGATGGAGAGACATCTTAGTACAGACAAAATGATGCACTTCTTATGAACTTGGTTGGAGACATTATTTCAATAGAAATGAGCCCCACAGCTTCAGTGGTGAGGCTACATTTATCTTTCTCCCATAGGAACACAATAAATTAGGCTAGTTTTACGCCCCCCACCCCCCAACTGCTCACATGGTGTTTTCTACAGTGCTATTGTTGTTTATGTATTGATTGTGCATTGTCACAAACAGTGACTTGAACACAGTTGATGTTCTGCATCTCTATTGGAAATTAATTATATTATGTTGTAATGTTGGTGTTGTCAGGAATTCATCTGTGTGATTTTTCTTTTTTTGGATCTTTGGTTGTACATGTTTGTATTTGTTTACATGCTGTCCTGCTGCCATCTCCATGTGCCAGAGCTGCTCCTTACCTTAGCCACAGACATCCAGACTCAACACTATAAACCTTGCTCTGCCCTGCCTGTGCTGAACATGATACAGTGCTGGTGCTGGTCCCGGTTGACTGACTGAACTGTAGCATATCCAGGCTCTTGTTGTCAGACCCTATTCTAATGCTCTACTCTATCCCGGTTTGTAAATTTTTCAGTCTACACTGGGTTGCGGGAAGGCGGGGGGCAGCTGCCACATGACATCATTGTCTGTGTAATGAATTCAAACGTGAAGATGTGCCTCGCCAAGACCCCTTTTGTTTTCATACGCAAATATGCCCACTGTCCTAATGTGTCTGTATACCCAGACACAGGTCTCCAGTAATGACCCAGACTGATGGGTGTTCAGCACACTCTATAAATGTTGTTCTACACCCTAAATTGTCATTTTCACCATGTTTAGGGGGGCAGGCACATTGATGAAAAGGCTCATAATGCAGTGATGGTTGTGGGTTACGAAAAATAGACCACCTGAGTGTCGGCAGCTTCTGTTATAAGAGGTGCATGACTAATTTGTTTTAAGTTTTTCATTTCAATTTATGTCAATTATTTTTACAAAAGACTTTCTGTGCATTAGCTGGGTGATTTGATGCAACAATTCAGAGGCTTAAGTGCTTTCTAAGTTGCATCAACACATGGCTATGAGTTTGATAAACCGGGAATTATGCACAGGGAAAACAGTCTAGAAACAATATATCTTTCAGGAGAGAGAAGGGCAACACCTGTATTTAGATGTAAAGCAAAGGACATTTGGCTTTTTTTTTTTTTTTAGCAAATCCAACCTGTGAAAGTAAATGTTTCCTGTTAAAATGTTCCAAAACAAAACAACTGGAGTAGCCCTTTTGCCCAGCCATGAAAACTGCAGCAGTGCCACACGTTTAATTTTCTGGAACTTGCAGACTTGAATGAAAAATTTTTCAACACCTGAGTTGTTTCCTTCTTTGTACAGCTTAGTTTTTATTATTACCCACCAAACTACCTGAAAGAATCAATCTGCCTGTTCTCCAACATTTATAAACACCAGCTTGCTGTTGAGAGGCTCCCTTTATCCCTTTACGACCACATCGCACACACACATCTTTTGCTGTTACTGAAGTTCAGGCATAGTTCTACACAGATTTAACAAAAAATGTATTTCTGTCATCACACCATTTTCTGTGCTCTGGTTGTTGGACAGGTTTTGTGGATGACTGCCTCTTTGTGTTGTTTGCCTTGTAATATAAACTTGGTTTGTTCTTGCTTCAATTCAGCTGCTTTGTTCCTTGCCTTTATTTGGTTGTGGTTTCTGCTTTGAGAATGACTTCGTCCAAAGCAACAGAATCGCCTATGTAGGTCACTGTTTTTCTTTCTTTGGCCCTAGCATTGTTCTGTCATTGCTGGCAAAGTTCATACTGTCACCTGAGAAGTCTGCTCTGACTGAGGTCTTGGATTAGGAAGGATCTGTGGCCCAGTTTACTATTGAGGGAGTGTGCTGACTTGTAATTACAAGCCTATGTTTACTAAAAGTAAACTCAAACTGATGTAGGCCCATTTCTGCTGCCTATTTACAGTGCAGAACTGTAGTATGAGGCAGATCTTGATGTTGCAGGTATTTTGCAGGCACCAAAATTTTTTATTTATACCAAAGCCAATTTCTGTATGTCTTTAGAGTAGTGGTTTCATGATCATAGATTTACTTGATGCAATTACTATTGGAGAAATAATCGTGATTTTACAATTATCACGATTATTTAAAAAAAATTTAATTCACAATACTATAAATGTGTAAAGTCGCAAGTCCTTTATAGGTCTTTAAGTTTTAGTTATTTCTATGTGTTGATACCAACATAACATATGGCTAAAAAGGAAAGTAACCAAGATGTCACATTTCAATAGGATAACCTTTGCTTTGTAAATGATAAATAAATACCACATTATAACTCTTTATTAAAAGTAAAAGTAAATCATGCTTGAACAGCAAAAGTGTCCATCAAAAAAAGTGAGTTTTTCCAGTTTTCACATTCGTATTAATAGCTTGTCACGTTGCGCTGTAAGCTCAGCCCAAGTCGCACACAATTTTAAGACTGTAAACGAATCACCAACTTTAATTTCCAGTGTTGTTGGGTAAACATTTACATCAGCGCGGTTCACTCACTGCTCATAGATCAGTCTGACACGCTGGGAGATATTTCAGCTTCACAAACAGCAACGATGCACAGTATATTTTTCTCTATTTCTTTTTAATACAATGGTACTAACTGGCAGTTTTGCGGGTTTTTCCTGTCTGAGCCCCATGTTTAATATATTTTTTGAAGGGCAATTTTGTTTACAGAACAAAGACCTTATTATCCATCATATTTATTGTTTTTGTTTTGTTATTTTAAATTTCTTCCAGTTCCAGTGCAAAATGTTATTTAGAAATGAAAGTTTAATGATCTTTGAAAGGGTGTATTTGTGTTATTTTGGCATTATCATTATATTAGTTGAAAATGGTCTCAAAATTACAACATTGCTAATCGCAATAATTTCCAAGAAAATTTATCACACAGCAAAATTTGTTATCGCTACAGGCCTAGAAACATATTTAATGTATTTCCTTTTTTGACTGCAACCATTTTATGGCTGCTTTACAGGTTGGCTAGCCATCGTCCACAATGACACTTTGGTCATTTTTTTTCCTATAACAAAAGAATTCCCTGAAGGATAACTTAATTGGTTTGTCTGAAGGGAATGACTCTTCCTCCACCTACCATACTTTCCCACTCTGCCCTGACTTATCTGCAACACACAGGGAGCAAAAGCAAAGTAACACAAGCGGTAACTTTGTTTTCATTCCTTGCTGATATGTATCTGAATTAATCCTTTTTGAAAAATTACAATATTGAGGGATCTTAACTACTTATTGTGGTGTTTAATCCCGACATTAATTGTGGAATCAAGTAATCGTGCCACCTACTTAAAAGTTGGTTTGCATTTTAGCCAAATAGTACTTAACTACACATGCTTCTTTTAGAACATCTCATGGTTTACTTAATCAATCTCTTCATTACAGATCATATTCCAGAGGATTTAATGGACCCATTCTACACAGACCAGTATGACCAAGAACACATCAAGCCACCAGTCATCCGTCTGCTACTGTCCTGTGAACTTTACTGCCGTGTATGTGCCATCATCCTCAAGACTGAGCAGGCAGCATCTCTTCAGTCCCACCTGTCAGTCATCCAGGCTTTGTCCAGAAAGGGCATTTATGTTGTGGAGAGTGATGATACACCTGTCACAGAGGAGGACCTGGCCGGCATGCCCATCAAAATGGTGAGTGAATGTGCTTAAACTTGGGATGAATATGTTTATAGATTCCTAATAAATAACCAGATCTCTTTTTTGACAACTAAATTATTAGAGCATCATTTGAATTAGTTTTTCTGTACTATCTACAAGTGTTAATTTTGTTAACGAAAACTAAACAAAAATATTTTCGTCAATGCACAATTTTCACTGAAAAAAACTAGACAAGACTAAAACCCCCATTAATAAACAATAACTAGGACTTAATCAGGATGCATTTTCTTGGTCTAGTTTACTAAATAAAGACTGGGCTAAAATCAAAGGACATTTTAGTTCACGAACAAAAATAGGATGAAAATTATATTATATTATGAAATGATTTAGTCAAACCCTGTCTCCTCCGCTTCCTCCTCGGCTATTCTGCCACACACACACACACCATTTCAAACCTGCAGCGGGCAGGTGCACAAACATGGGACAGACAGGAGGTGGATTCACAGCGAAAGATCAAAAGTATAACATTAATGGCCATGCTTTACACGGGGCCCGGGAGAAAGAGAAGACGTGATATGTGGACCTATTTTCGCTACATTGAAGTGTAGAAAAAAACCTTATGCTTGATTTTAGTCCAAGGGAAGGAATGTGGGCACAAGGTAGCTGGAAAAAAACAGCACTGCTCACAGCATGTGCGCCTTTTTTTTAAATGTCCTCTGCACCCGATACGCCACCACATCCTCAAAAGCGGAAACGCTTTTATCCTTAGCTGGACAACGTCGGAGATGTTTACAAGACACACTGTAAAATGTGTCGGCTCGTGTTTTTAGTAACGCGCGGTGGGCTGTCTGACATCATGCATCACGAGAGCAACATTGGACGCACGTAAGAACACAAAAGACTAGAGTTCTTCATCCCCCAATCATTTCCTAAGACTGATCTGGTGCGGGACATCATGTCATGATTGATCCATGTCCGGAATTTAGGAAGATGAGTTTTTAAAGTCAAATGAATCACTTGTTCAATATACAGTAATATATATCATATATACTGTATATCCGTCATCAGTCAGTCATTATCTGTTCCGCTTATTCCGTTACGGGTCGTGGGGTAAGCTGGAGCCGATCCCAGCATTGTTTCAGGTGAGAGGCAGGGTACACCCTGGACAGTTTACCAGTCCATCGCAGGACTAACATATATAGGGACAAACAACCATTCATGCACACACTCATTCCTAGAGAGAATTTAGAGCCACCAATTAACCTAACATGCATGTCTTTGGACGGTGGGTCTGGCCGTGGTGGTCATGGTCATGAGCTGTGGGTGGCGTCCCTTATTTTCACTTCTGAAAGTTACGTGTGAAGTTGGATTTATGCTAACTTAGATGTGTTATACTGGTCGGGCAACTATGTTTTCAGTTTGATTGCAAGTTTAAAGCAGACAGAAGTATGAGCTAATCTAGGAGCTGCAAGTGAACTAAAGTTGGTAGAAAACACCAGGGCAGCTACACATGGATGCAAACTAAAAACTAAAACAAATCATCTAGACAAAATTAAATAATACCCCACACTTAATTCAAAACAACTTTAACCTGCATTTTTATACATGAAATAGCCTGGATGTGGTATAAAAGTAAGTACAATTGTCTGTGTTTTGAATGTCTGGGGTCGCCAGAGTTTTGTGATATCAAATGGGGTTCCAAGCAAAAAAAAGGTTGGGAACAACTGCTCTAGGAGTTTGCATCCCAATGTTTTTTATTGGTGACATAAAATACTGTTCTGTTTGTCTTCAGGTTACTATCTCAAGGACATTTGATCTGAGTTGGCATCAATATTAATATAAATAAATGCATGCAAACTTAAAAATTCCTGCAACTGCATAAAATAGGGTAAAATGATTGTCCTGACTAAAACTAAACTAAAATGTTGACAGTTTTTGTTGATGAAAACTAGACAAATAAAATAAAATTTTCTTGGACTAAAATAAAGACTAAAATGCTCGACTTATAGTCGACTAAAACTTGACTAAATAAAAACAGGATGAGGTTGACTAAACGTGTTAAAACTAACAAGCGCGATTGAAACTGTAAATTTAAAAATTGCTGATAAAATGAACACTACTCTCTACTAAATCTAGCTTGTAGCACAAGTCGCTTGTCAGTGAAGACGGCTACAACAACATCATTGTTCATTCATCATAATATCACCAGCTCTGCCCTCTTCTGATGTTATCTTGGTATTGTGAAATCAGTGGAACTAGGTGATGCTTTTATGCTTATCAGGTATTGCCATCAATCTCTTTCACGGGCTTTTGAGACACTTAGAAGATGCTATTATGTCAGCTATGTGTAAATTTTGGATTAAGATGAAATTTACCCCCCCACCCCCATTCACTTATCTAATCTTTGCATAACACAGATTTCAACATATTTGACTGCTTAACTTGGTAGAGCAGGCCCCAGATTATTTGGCTGTACCCTTATCTTTTCTATTCAAATTTAAAAAACTGTAATTTGACTGTCTTGCAAGTTGAATGAGGGCTCATATTTCAGGTGGAGCTGTGATTTGAGAGTAGATGTGAATGTTATTTTGCTATGGCGTGTTACATGTAGCCTGTCTGAGGGTTTAAGTCAGATTTAACTTCAACCTCTGTGCCTTCTAAACATGACACCACAGATTAGTTGACTCATCTCTTAATTAAATTAATAATTCCAAAAGATACACCTTTTCACATGTTGTTTTTATGATTGGACTGGTCCTAAATAATGCTTTTACTTTACTTCTAAAAGACAAAGACCTCACGCATGTATACACTTGCGTTTCATGGTGTAAATACTAGGTAGGTGATAGGCCATCATTTTTTATTGCTGATAACTGACTTTCATGTCATTCATGACATCAGGTAACTATTGCATTTCTTGAATCTGTAGTTAGTTAACTGTTAGAAAATATAAAACTATATATATGTTAAAGTTTTCTCCAAAAGCCAAGTTTGCACATTTAGGCGGACTGATATGTCCAACCATTTATCCTGAGTTGTTACTTAACATGAGAATTTTGGGCTCCAAATATTTCCAGTCACCAGGCTATTTATGTCTGCGTGTATAAACTTCCAGCATCAGTAATATGGTGACTGATCTTGACCTGATAAAGTTTGGCAGAGCATCAGTGGCTGTTTGTCTAATTTAGTACAGTAGTGGTTTAGCCTGTATAGCTTGCCAGACACACCATGATTTTGTGATGTGTTCATTTAAGTGTTTAATTTGCCACCATGTGGTGCTCATACCAAATGCAAACTGAAAGCTCTCCTTTACTTCATCCTCTGACTATTTTAATTAAGATTGCTGATAAACATTACTTCATTGTCAGTGTTTGCAAAATGAGAGAATGAGGAACGCTACTTTGTGCAAGAATAAAGCATTTTTTCCACTGCTGATATTTTGTGATTTTTGACAATGGCTGCCAAACACTTTGCTTGACATTGTTAGTTTGATTAACCTTTAAAATATAGAGATGATTTTAAGTCGTTGCCCCACCACAAAATGTGACCCGTGATTTGAATGAAGTACAGAACCTCTCTTTATGTAGCAATGAGATCCTATATCTCGCAGTTTAACTTAGAGCACTTTACACAGGATGGGATGAACACTCATTAGCTCACTTGCTCTCCCCCATCTTTCTTTCTTTTGTTACCTTGGTAACCAGCGGTATTGTAGAACAGGCCTTCCCTCTGCAGGCTGGCTAGTAAATTATGTGCGTCTGCTTTTCCTGCTTGCGGCCTGACAAAATAATCCATGCAGGCCTGTGTAAGCATTCAGACACAAAGCACAGTTAGGGGATGGAAAATCCTGTCCAGGACACTGCTTATCTCTGATAGACTGTTGGAACCCTCCTCCTCATTTGCTGACTTAACATAGAATTTCCATAGTAACATGCATTTTTCCTATTTTGAATGTACATCTGTCTATATAAATGAAAGAAATCCTCTGCTTGCAGACAGCCCCTTTGCACCTTGTCTAACTTGCACTGGGGCATCAGCTGGGGCTTGTAAAACCTTGAGGGTGGCCTTTCTTCTGGGTCAGCTTTAATGTTTTATGTTTGTGTGTGTGCACAGGGTCCCAGTGAGTACAAAGAGCTAGGGGCAACCTGCTCCCTATGAGGTTACTTGCTGATGAAGAACAGATTGAAAACAAAAAGATGCATTACATCATTATTTTATCATAACCTCTTTGTTTATTTGATCACCATCGTCATTGAAGTTACAAACTACAATGTAGTTTGTAATTGTTGAATTTTTTTTTTTCTATAGCATCATGTCTCATTGTTTTATGATGCTTCTCTTTCATATGAGAAATATGCTTTCACCTGTTAAGACTAATTCTGGCCTCATACCACTTATTTGTTATGTTCTAGTAGTATTGGATTAATAAGCGATTGACACCATGCTATCCTTCAACTTTGACAAGTGAAGAGCTGTTTGCAGAGTCGCATCACAACTTCTTTTAAAGCCAGTCCGGATCTAGTGTTAAAATTCTACTTTGTCGAACATCCCTTCATGTTCATCCCTTCAAGACCAACTGAATTTGATCAGTCTTCATTATCCTGTATCTTCTCTTTTATTGTATTCACTATTACCAATTTCTATCATTTATTTTCATTTATTATTTTCTGTTTGTGTCTATGTGAGTCATTTTGCAGAGGAAGCTTTGAATAGCTCTCATTCACTATGTTAATAAGGCTAATCTCTGTGCACTTCCATCACTGATTGGATTAGGCTGCTTGTTACAGAGAGCACTGGTTAAAACAAAGGTACATTTATTCTGCATCACTTGAGTTGAATTGCTGGCATGCATGTTGCAGAGTTAGATTGACCCTGTGTAGGTGACTTTTTCATAGATTATTAAGAATTGAAGATGGATGTCAGATTTTTTATTTTTATTGTTTTTCTCTGTTTGGTTTAGGAATAGCTGATATTGGACTGTTGTTAAATTTACTGTGGGTGTCACAAATTAGTGGTTTGATTGGCAGACATCGGGTGTCAGGCCACTCGGAGCACCGATGCCTCATGCTGAGCTTTATGATTACATAACAATTTAGAAAGCTAGTTTAACACTGGACACCCGCTAAGCTGAATGAGAGTTTTTGGCTCTGATTAAGTCAGAGTAGTCATTTAAGGCTGCACAGTTGTTTGGGGGTCTTCTGATTGTCTCACTGAAACTCTCAATGGCCTGTTAGTCTTATCCCATAATTCTCAATTTTTAATCCACGTACCATGGAGTGTGTAAATAACTACAATCCACTCATCACTAATGAGTAGTTGTGGGTTACTAATACCTATGTTGAGCATTAGTGAACTTGTATAGTCTGCAATGGTTGGGACTGAACGCTACAAGCTTTTGTTTTTGTTTGTCAGGCCAACATTTATGGACGTTATCATATTTGATACACATAAAATGCAGTGCAATATTTTCTCTTGAAATCACAGAAAACATGTAAAACAGACCATGGGGTTACTTAATAAGCTTTATCAAGGTTTACTCCAGTTTTTTTTTTTTTCTTATTAAACTGTGGGGGGGCGGGCTTTACCATCATATTTGTTTGACCTCGATATTTGTTAAGTGTGTTCTGTATATAGTATTTTTGCATTTTAGTTTTCTTTTACTTTTTTTCTCTTTGTCATTCTATAATGCTTCTGTAACACTGACATTTCCCAGTCTGGGATTTGTAAGTACGTCTGATTCTGATGAGCTATAGGCTTTGCTGTACAGAATGCCGGCCGCAGTGTCCCTGTTGCTCTCTCCTGCCACACTCTCCTGCTCTGCCCCTCCACTTTTCTGTCCCCTACTAGTCTTTTATAAGACTTATTTAATAAACAGCTGATCGAGTTGCTGAGAAAGTACACAAATCTATACATCACATTTGGCATTTAGAGACAGTGCCACTGACCAAGTTTCACGTTGAATATTAAATAACTAGGTCAATTGTTCATTGCACATAAAAACACAGACCCCAGCTCCACGCCCCACAGTAATTCCTGTCCCATCACGGACAAAGCTTCTAGTGCAGTATGAATTGACCTGACCAAAACCAACTTTTTTCTTGTTCTTGCCGCTTCGAGAAGTTCTTGCTTCTCGTGGAGTATGTGACAATTACTTAGTTTTAGCACCTCTCAAGCGAGCCGCAGTAGAACCGGACAGGAAGTTGAGATTTGTTTGATTTTTACAAACTAAGTTATTAGCAGAGAACTGTCACATTTCCTGAGTACAATTTCACACTCTTATTATGGTCCGTAAGCGTGCGCTAGTGTACCCATTATGTTCATGTGGATCCCTTCATATGAACACAATTCTGAAGGCATGGCAGCGTTTTGCCGTGGGGGTGCTCTATGATCATTTACATGTAGCGGAAACCCTGTATATTTGTTTTGGTAAATTTGTATCTACATTTGCTAGAGACGTTTGTCCCTTGTTTCTCTTTGTGTCTCACCCAGAGTGCTCACATGTCAATGATCGATGCCCTGATGATGGCCTACACAGTGGAGATGATAAGCATTGAAAAAGTGGTGGCTTCTGTCAAGCGCTTCTCTACCTTCAGTGCCTCTAAGGAGTTGCCCTTTGACCTGGAGGATGCTATGATCTTTTGGATCAACAAGGTTCAGAAAAGGACACAAACATAAACAACACAGTACATTGAAGTTAAACACGAGTATTCACAAGTTTTTCTCTGCGTTTAGTCATTTAATTCTCTAAAATGGAGTTGCCAATTGTGGGCTAAGCACCATGGGGGTTAATTGATCCAGTCCACACTGACATTATAGGTGATAGTGGTCCTCCTGATGTCTGTAACTAGAACACTGGAAACAGTCGCACAGATAGGAGTGCAGATACAAGTGGCTCAGGCTCATGTTGCACTTAAATAGCTTGAAGGCCTGAGGCAGCGAAAGCCATTTCGCAGGCTGTCCAGAAATCATCGTCATGGTTCACACTATCTTTGTTCGGAAAAGGAGAAATATCTGTTACTAGTAGATGGTTCATATCACACAGAAGCTAATCACTCTTAAGTAATCTATTAAACCCACATGTTAAATTAATTCTATTATTTTAACTGAATAATTTGTTGTTCTTGTGTGTGTGTTATTTTATGTCATCTAACTAATCACTCACTGATTTAATAAGGATAAATAAATAAAACCAAGATGCTTGCTTGTAATTGGGTAGTCCCTGCATTACCTAAACTTGGAAAACTGCAGTCTTGACATTTACTTCTAAGATTTCTATTAAGAGCAGTTTTTCTGTATGTGGCAGCAAGTTTCTAACTGGACAAAAGACAAAAACAGCAGAGTGGGTAGATGAGAGGAAAATATAACCCTCCGTTTGAAATGTTAACATCCAAAATCTGACTAAATTGACATCAAAGGCCCTTTTTGATGTTTTCTTGCAGAGATGTTTGTCATTATAGTGATGAATCTTAAAGCCAAGAAATTCCCACTCATCTAACCATGAATTGAAGTTGTGTACATTATAGGTTAACATCTGGATTTTTCTGTCATTACATATCTGTGTGTTTTGTTTCTCTTTGTTTAAATCTAACATTAAACACTCGTGTTAATATAACTGACATTTTAAATGTTTTTGCTCAAGGATTCTTTCAGGTGGTTGCTGTTTATGAGGTTACTTGGCACATTGTAAATGCATTTTTAAGTTGCACAACTGTAAAATTCATTTTATAGGAGAATGTCTTTGTCTCTTTCAAAAAAGGGTTATCGTGCATGAAGCAGGGGTGGAAACACTTTTTAAATTAGTTTTGATGTAGCAAACATGTCGCTCACATTCTGCTTCAAAAGGATGAACTTGCCAACACTTGCTCTCATGATGGAATTATTATGACATGCCATCAAGGAAATTGTTCTAGGACTTCTCTGTTTCCCTTCTGTATTGTAGTAAAGGCATCTAGGTATGTGTTTTTTTTAATACAACTAATGTGTTTCATCAAGCCGTGCCTAATAAAGCCTACTGACAATGCTGCACAGACCAGTTTAATAAGTTTAGGACAAACCAGTAATAGACATGTCAGATGTGCTTTTTCTATTTTGTGAATTCAATTGGTACACTTAACAGTCTATTATATGCATAAACATGGGGTCTTCAGTAAATATAAACATATGGCATATGTTAATATTTCTCCTGCAGGTGAACATGAAAATGAAGGAGATTACAGAAAGGGAGCACAAAGTCAAGCACCATCCCCTAGAGTCCCCCAGTCACCAAAAGGTAAAGCCAATAAGTCTGACTAAGAGTCAAAAAAGTCCAAAAACGTTAAGATGAGAAATGTCTCTTTCTAAAAGCATTTTGCAGATCTGACCCTCCTCTCTTTCTCTGTTTACTCCGGAAGCAGATCTGATCCTTTTTCTCTGTGACCTCTGACCTGTTAATCTTTCTGCTCCTATTCCTCATCTGTCCCTCCCACCCCTCTTATCCCTGCAAACTGGATAGTCTCCCTCCAAATGGTATTGGAAGCTAGTCCCTGTAAGTTGGCTGCCAGCTCCCAACACCCGTTCTTCCCTCTTATCCCCCTTGCACGCATAGTTTTGTGTTGATGTGCGCGCACACTCCACCATGGCTCATTCAAGCTCATTTTGTGCCGCTTGTAGCCCGTGTATTGGCATGGGGGAGAAAGAGGACATTTTTTCCCCCTTGTGATAAATGTATCACACGGTTGTTAGGTTATTCCGACCCTTGTGAAGTGTTCAAAAGATATTTCTTCAGCTACGCTTTGTGTGCTTCCTCATTTCAAGCTCAGTTCGGCCATGTGAACTTTCTGTGCTTAAGTGTATGTGGTATTTGCTTGCCCAGTAAGAATAAAAAGCAAATCCTGCCCACACCTCTCCTTTGCTTTGCAGACCACCTCGTCACTGATCTGCTCTGTCATTCTCCTTCCGGTCTTTTTCTTTTGCTCTGACACACTCTTTCCTACGGCCTCCTCTGACACTATTTCTGCTCTGTGTATCAGCCTGATGTCATGCCAGAGCTAGCCCGCTGCATGCTGGAGTTGCAGGATCTCTCGGAAGTGGTACAGTGTGTTGTAGTCAGCGGATAGACTCACTTGTGTAGAACCTGTCGCGTAGTTAAGCTCCTTGTCCTTAGCCTCTCCTGTGATTTGTCACAAAAGCTGCCTCAGTGGAGTTGGTGTAGTTTTGTGGAACAGCCCTCTAAAAAAGATACTGAAGTATTGCGCGGTATTATGCAAATATATTAATATACAGTGCCAACAATGCCAATAATTTCCAGATTTTAACCTAACGTGGTGTTTCAAATCCATATTTTTCCCTATTTTTTGTTTTAATCAACTGTTAATGAAAAATGCTTCATTTATTAACTATTAAATCTAATGCAACCCAGTTCAACAGGCGTGAAGTTACTTGATAAAGGTTTCTATCGATATTGCAATAATGCTTTAGCCTATGATAATTGCATTGTAAACGTCTAACATTGCAACAGTTATAGTTAATCTTAGAAGCTTATTTGTTTTGCAAACTGCAAACTCAGTAATGAGCATGCAGTTAAATAATGGAAAATCACTGGAAACTGAGTCTTATTGTCTTAGTAATGGCAGACTCTGTTGTACTGAACTGCATTTGATTTGGATAAAATGGCCACTTATGCTGGTTCTCTTGTCTTGTTGGAGCCATTTCTTCTTGATCAGAATCCAGCTATATTGCCCTACTGTAACAGTGATTTTTAGATTGACAGAATATTTAAAATTTCGGTAAGTCATGCAGAAACATTTAAAGTTAAAGGCAGCAGTGCTAGGTAACAGTCTTCTCAAACCTCCTTTAAGATTTGTACTCTAAATTTTAATAAAGCTCTTTAAATGATTTGCATTTATTTTTTATAATAAGTGTAAGCATCTGTGGAGGCTCAAATCTGCTGCATTAACCTTTTTTACTGAATGAACTTATACTTATCAGGTGTATGGAGTATGTGCCCAAATTTATGATGAATGAGTTACTTGGCTAAACATACACTTATTACTCCAGTTTCCATCCCAGTCCGCTTGTTTAACTGGGATTTATCACTTGCCACCTTCTTATTAAAGCCAGAGGGAGGCTGACCTCCCTTCCCCTCTGTCTGTCATGTTGCAGCTCTAACACCTTCACCTCCATCTCCTCACAATAAGCCAGGTCTTCTGGGTTCTCCCTAACATGGGTGATCATGGTACTATTGGGCCTTTTCATTCACCGTTCACCAGTTTTGAAGAACAATTTAGTGAATAAAAAAAAAACTTAAATAAATGGCATCTCCAATAAAATACTTCTTGCTGTGAATCTCCAGGAGAGAACCTTGACCTGACGCTTATTAATTGGCTATAACAGTAACTGAAGGAGACATATTCATGGTGAATAGACAGATTCACTCACTCAGATGTGAATCTCAATACATAAAGTTGATGGTTGTGTACTAGTCATAGCTTTCCGTGTGTTTTGTGGTTTGTCACTTGCTGACAAGCACCTTATGTTGTTTTTTTGTAGTTGTGGCTTTTTATCCTCATAAATTCCTGATCATCTCCCCCTGCTGGCTAGGTAAGGTATCGTCGGGAGCATGCTTCAGGTCGCCAGCTGCCCTTCTTCCCACTGCTGGAAGATCTGATGAGGAATGTTTGTGATGGAGCACCGCTGCTCACCGTGGTCCATTACTACTGCCCAGACATCATGAAGCTGGAAGGTATAATCTTCATGCAGACGTTTCCAAATGCTCCATGTTTATTTGTAACAAATTGAGTTATTTCTTGTAGTGCACCAAACTTCCTCTGATTTTACACTGAATTAAATGTCGGCGTGTGATGCTATTTTTATTACTTTCACATGGCTTGCCGATCCAGTCCGCTGTGTGACCTTTATAGCTATTGGGTCATTGAGCTGTATCCTCATCTAACCTGCTCTCTGCCCGTCTGATCAGATATTTGCCTGAAGGAAGTTCCCTCTATTGCTGATAGCCTGTACAACATCCAGCTCCTCAGAGAGTTTGCCAATGAGTACTTGAATAAAAGTTGCTATCTGACAGCAGAAGACTTGCTGTACTCCCCACTAGTGCTCAAGGTACAGAAACTAATAGATATTTGAATTACAAAGTTAATCTTTTAAAATTAAATTTTTATCATCCATCAGTTCTTTCATGCGGCTGCTTATTTGCATTTAAGCCTTTGTGACATTGTTCTTGTCCTTTGTGTAGCACAATGTGATGGTGTTCATCGCTGAACTTTTCTGGTGGTTTGAAACTATCAAGCCGGAGTTCGTCCAGCCCAGAGATCTCCAAGAGTTTAAAGATGGTAAGCCAAAAGCAAAGCATGGGTTTAAAGCTCTTATATGTTGACAGTGTAGTGGCTGATGGGTGTGTATCAGTCTATTAAGGCGAGACACAGCAGGCAAGAACCCTGTTTTTCCATCACCTGGTCAGTTATGAGATTTCGGGGTATTTCGCAATACTTTGTCTGTATACACATCCAAATTTCAAGTGTGTCTTCTTACACAGAACATGGTGCTTGTTGTTTGCATCCTGTCATGTTTTGTATTGTTTGAAAGCTCTGTCCCTCCTCAGCAATGTGATCACATCCAAGCATGACAATTCCCCTTTATTAGCACCTAAACATGATAGTTAAGGGGAAGGTTTTATGCTAAGTGTAAAATCTCCTTAGCTGATCTTAAAGTCAGACCATTTTATTAGTTCATTCTGGTCACATGTCACACTATTTCTGGGACTTATATATATATCTATATATAGATATATAGATATAGATATATATCTATATATCTATATATAGATATATAGATATATATCTATATATATCATAAAAATAGGCAAAATCTCCACTGCAGCATCACTCACACACCCTGGACTTTCCAGTTAAGCTCTTATGTGCATTTCCAAGTTTTTACTGTAGAGTTTTGATATCACATTTACTGTCTGATATGAAGCTTTGACTCTTAATATGTGTTTAGATTTTTATTTATTTTTTCCCAGAAATAAATGCAAACTCAACCGTTTGACGTTGATTTGCATATTTAGTTGAAAACTTAAAATACAAAAAAACAAATTTTCAACAATTGTCTTAATGCAAATAATAAACCAGGAAAATTTCACGAGGATACCGGTTTCTTATAAATTTTGCCCCATTCACCTGTAGTGTCTCGTCTCAAGGAGGATGAAATAATAATTTCAGAGGCAAGGCTACATTTGTTATTATAGAGTTTGATGGTCAGTTCTTCTTCTTTTACTCAGCTCGAGCCATAGCTCATCCCAAGAGTGCCCGCCCATCTGTGCCCATCTCCAACGCTACCAAGCGCAGCTTCTTACCTAGTCCAGGCATGGCTGAAAACCAGAGCAGCCCTGAAGTCTGTAACAGGTACTTCCTGCACCATGAAGACTCTGACCCCCTGTAAGTCTCTTCTCACTTTCCTTTACTTTGTTCTTCATCATGATTACCGCTAACACTAGACCTACCAGCGTGGGTAGATATGCAGCGGTGCCACGTTTTCATCCTCATGTTTCCTTCACCTCTAACCCTCTGTCTCAGTTTTCTCTGTGTTAAGCTGGTTGTTGTTGTGAGTTTTTGTACAGTTTTCCATACCACTAGCTTGTTTGTTGTGTGCTTAAAATTTCTGGCTTGTACATTAATAGTGTTGAAACATAACAGGAACCATCACATTGGCTTTAAATATGCTTTGTGTTTGCTGTAGTCTGAAGATTTCCTGGCAAACAGGACTTCAATTAACTTGATTGTTTTTGTTTGCTTTTAGTAAGGGGGGTCCAACCTTTAGTCCTTCCCACCCACTCTTGCCCCTGAGACAGAGACAACAGAAGCAGCAAGGAGAGGACAGTGCTGGTAAGGATGAGTCAACATGTTTTAGGAATGGAGGTTCTGTTTCTAGTCCAAGTCATACTTTTCTTTTTCTTTCCCGGTAGTTCTGAGAAACCGTTCAAACTCTCTGACTCAAATGGATGGAAAACAATCCAGAAGCTCTGTAACGTTGCCTGACAAGAGACAAAGGTACCTGAAAATAAATGATCATGACAGTGATTGAGGCTCATTAGGGTTGTAATCTATGTATCTAAAGCTGAGTTTTCCCCACATGCTGTCCTTCTGCAGACCACTCTCCACTCTGAGCCCCTTCATGTTGCATTCAGCCACAGATAGTGATGCAGACATGGCGTCTGTCGATAGCGTGAGTCTGGCTCGCTCAATTAGCAAGGACAGCCTGGCATCTAACGTCATCAACGTAACGCCCAAACACCAGATTTCTGTCAACCAACCTCCACATGCTGGCATACGCAGAGTCAATGGCCACAACCTGCTGAGCAATGTCAACATTGAAGATGAGGAAGAAACTCTGGTGGCGGCCGCCAGGACCAGTTCCAAAGCATCAGTTATAGACCACAATCCTGCGTCGGACAGTTTTTACTTAGAGCCACTAATGCCTGCCATGCTCAAAACGGCCAAAGAGAAGTCTGTATGCATGAACAAGGAGGAGGAGAGTGGTGAGGTAAGCCGGTCTGCAGGTAGAGGCTCTTTACGCTTCGATGGATCTACAGCAGCCGTTCGAAGAAAAGCTCCTTCCACTCTGAACCAAACGTTTACTCCTACCAGTGAGGAAGAAGATGGGTCAGCTGAGCTGCCACAGCAGCAGGCCGTTTTCAGATCTACACTCAGCAGTGTGGACTCATCCAAGGAGCCAGCTGAAGGTTTCTACCTTCATTCAGAAACTGAGGAACCAAAGTGTGGCCAGGGCCTTGATGCTGAGCTGGAAGACCTGGATGAGGAAGAAGAAGATTTGGATGAAGCTCTTACTACTAAAGACACAAGCTATCCCAGGAAAGCATGCAATGAAGAAGAAGAAGAATCTGCCAAGTTACAAGAGGATATGAATGTGAAAGAACACGAGGACAAAGACTTTAACGGGGGCAGTGGTCGGTCCAGCCCTTGTCTCAGCACACACTCGCAGAGCAGCAGCATGGCCAGTGGCAGCGTGCGCATGACCTCCTTTGCTGAGCGTAAAGCTCAGCAACAACGCTTTGGCAGCAACCATGACCTACGCTCCAGTGCCTCCAGCTCCCAAAGGACCACTCCCGATGGATCAGAGTGCAGCGGGCCTCTGGCTTCTTCCTGGAGAGTTAAAAGAGACCAGAGCCCCTCCTCTCCTTTGGGAGGATGCACACGTGCAGGTGATGGAAGCAGTGGTGTGACTGTACTGGCTTCTGAACTTGTTCAACTCCGCATGCAGCTGGAGGAGAAACGACGCGCCATTGAGCACCAGAAGAAGAAGATGGAGGTGCTGTCAGCAAAGCAGAGGCAGAAGTTAGGCAAAGCGGCCTTTTTGCACATTGTAAAGAAAGGTGGGGGAAAGAGCGACACATTACCCAAACCACTTAAAGCTGACATATCGAAAGATGAGCTTAACGGGGAGAAAAAAACGTCAAGTAAAGATGACATGTGTGTTGATAAACTGAGAGGAGAGAAGGAGATGGAGGGGGCTGTCCCTCCTGGTGCCTTAGAAGCAGAGAAGAAAGGGAATAGCGGAAGCTTCTATCTAGAAGAAGAATTGGACCTAAATGAGTGTAGCCGCTCTATTGATCTGCTGAATGAAGCCATTGGCAGCATCCAGCAGCAAATGATGCAGCTGTCACTGCAGCAAGAGATGCTGATGAAACAGAATGTACAGTCTCCACCGGGTTCGATTCCACCTCCTCCACACACCAGTGATAAAAACGGTGATTTAAAAACTGGGTCGAGTTTTCACTTTGTGGAGCACCCCTCTGGCACTGCCCCTACCAGAAAACCCCCTAAGCTAAGCTCAGGACGTAGCTCTAGGTCCAAACCATCAGAGCTGAAGATAGCTAAAGAGCAGAGCAGGCAGGCCTTCAGGACCCCTACTCCCACCCAGAGTGGGTCAGAGATGTTACCAAACCGGCAGCTGCCTGGGGGCAGGTCCCCCAGGACCGAACAACCCAGACACCCCACAGCTGGAGAGACATTCAGCAGGCCGGGATCTGGCCATGTCCGAAGCGCCACCTTCCGCCTTCATGATGAAGCAAATATGCGTCTGCCGACCCGGGTGGATTTGACATCGGTGACCGCCCCAGAAGTGTCCTCTGAGCGCCTGTCCAGTACCCTGAGGGAGTCTGAACATAGTTCCTTAGACAGTTCAGGGAGAGACAACTCATCAGAGGAGATGCAACGCAGCAAAGCGCACCTAATAGAGGTGGATCTGTCAGAGCTGAAGCCCTCTGAGGAAGAGGAGGGTTCTGAGGACAAAACAACAGCGGGGGGGGAAGGTGACCAGAAAGCAGTCATGGGCTTCTTCTTTAAGGTAACTGGATTTTTTCTTTCATATTATTATTATTATGGAGATTTCATAAAATGTACATCTGCTTCATATAGATTTGAACATAGGGATGTATACACTGCCCATCCAGAAAAAAAGTCACACACTTAGAGTTTTGTTGAGCTTTAATGATGGTACACATTCTCTGTGGCATCATTTCAATCAGCTTCTGCAATGTCACAACATTTATTTCCATTCAGAGTTGCGTTTATTTTTCTCCCAAGATCTTGTATTGATAATAAGAGAGTTGGACCGCTCTGCAAAGCCTTCTCCAGCACATCCCAAAAATCCTCTGTCGGGTTCAGGTCAGGCCACTCTGTAGTGGCCAATCCATGAATGAAACTGTCTAATGCGCTCTGACCCACTCTTTCACAGTTTGAGCCTGATAAATCCTGGTATTGCCATCTTGGAATATGGCTGTGCCATCAGGGAGGAAGAAATCCATTAATGGCATAACCCACTCATTCAGTATATTCAGGTGTTCAGCTGACCCCTTTGGACAGATAATGTTGCTCAAACTAGACCTGACCAACTGCAGAAACCCCAGATTATAAACTGCCCCCACAAGCTTGTACAGTAGTCAAGCGGCATGATGGTTGCATCACTTCATCGTCCTCTCTTCTTACCCTGATGGTCCCATCACTCTGGAACAGGGTAAATCTGGACTAATCAGACCACATGACCTTCTTCCATTGCTCCAGAGTCCAGTCTTTATGCTCCCTAGCAAATTAAAGCCTTTTTTTCCAGTTAGCCTCACAATTAGTGGTTTTCTGATGGTTACACAACTGTTCACTCCCAGTCCCTTGAGTTCCCTTGACATTGTGCGTGTGTGGAAATGTTCTTACTTTCACTATTAAACATAGCCCGATTCTTTTTTTTTTTTTTCAACGATTGGAGTTCAACAGATAAACATCTTTTCCTTGACCAAAGTACGTGTCTTCCAGCATGGCTGTTTAAGAAATGAGAAGCTGCACACTGCATCAGTTAAACTTAAATAACGTGTTGCCAGCTGAAATGTCATCCTCCATGCAGTAATCATCCAATGGGAGGGTCTCTTACCTATTTGCTTAGTTAAATCCGGGTGGTGACTTTTTTTTTAACAGATAGTATATTTTATATGGTAGTGTTTATTTTATAAGTCTGTTTTATGATTTCACTTCAATTTCTGCTGTTTTTATTTTATTTTTCTTTTTTGGCCAATAGACAAAACAAACAGTATGGGAAGAATTAAAAGCCAGCTGTCTATATTTCATTTAAGCTGTATGGATTTCATGTTGTAGGATGAGCAGAAAGCGGAAGATGAACTTGCTAAGAAGAGGGCAGCATTCTTACTGAAGCAGCAGAGGAAAGCTGAGGAGGCTCGACTGCGTAAACAACAACTAGAAGCAGAATCTGAACTCAAACGAGATGAAGCCAGGTAAAAGATTTTTTCAACATTAACACAAAATTCAAATACTCACCACACTGTAAAAGTCTGACTTTCGAATGTTTGTTTCAACACCAGACGGAAGGCCGAGGAAGACCGTTTACGTAAAGAAGAGGAGAAGACGCGGCGGGAGCTGATAAAGCAGGAATATCTGCGGAGGAAGCAGCAAGAGATGTTCGAGGAACAAGGCCTCGAGAAGCCCAAAACCCCCAAACCAAAGCAAAAACACAAACACAAGTCTGTCTTCAGAGAAGAATCCTCTGGTGATCATTTCTCCAAGTGCTCTTCCACACGTGAGATTGTTACATCACTACTTCGACATTTAATAAAACTTCAATTCTATTCATGTTATAGTTTGGTCATTATTATACTTTTCATTAATCTCGCTTAGAATAATTTACGTCCAGCTTATAAGAAGCTGTATTGAAACGACACTGATTCTACTGAAACATGTCTCCTCTCTACATAGCTGACAACCTGAGCAACGCCCAGTCAGGCTCCAGTCTGTCGCTGGCATCTGCAGCTACAAACGAGGCAGACAGCGTCAACTCTGGAGGGGCTGGCTCTCAGCGGTAAATTGATCTCTTATTGGGTTTATACTTGTAAGCTGTGACGAATAAGAATATTCGGTGCTTTGTGAATCTACTATGTGGTATTTTTTTGTCTAAAACGCCATGTTTTTTTTTACATTAGCTCAACCCGTTTGTGTTTCACTGCGTTTAGCTGCGACTCTGTGGAGTCGTTTCCAGGCAGTCGGAACAACAGCCGAGCTGCAGAGAGAGATTGGGACAACGGTTCCACTGCATCTTCCATCACCTCCATGGCTGAATACACGGGTAACTGCAGATTTTGTTTATATTTTCAGCCTTATTGGAAATTACTGAGATTATTACCTTTGCCCTCTTTTGTTATTAGTTGATCCAAATATCCAAACTGTATTTACAGACATGGACCAAATTGTTGGGAAAAGAAAAGCACAATGGTCTCTGAAATAACTTGAAAATGACAAAAAAATAATAGATGAAAACTTACTGAAAATTAGCTAGTGAAATTAGACATTGCTTTTAAATTGTTATTCAACAGAATCATTTAAAAAAAAAAGGAGAAGGAGAGAGTTGTCTCTTGTCATTTTGAAGGTAAAGTCTATAAGACCATCTTCAAGCAGCTTTATGTTATTTAGAAGTTTAAGGTCCACGGGACTGTAACCAACCTTCCTAGATGTGGCCGCACGAAGTAAATTGATGTCAAAATGAAGACATGGATAATCTGAATGGTAACCAAATATCCTAGAACAACCTCCAAATACTTTAAAGTGAACTCAAAGGCCATACATCAGTGTCAGATTGCACCATCCACCGCTGTTTGAGCCAAAGCGACTTCATGGAAGCCTACCAAAGAGGTCACCACTGTTGCAATCGAATCATAAAAAAATGAGACTGTAATTTGCCACAATGCATATTGACAAGTACTGACTTCGGACAGATTAAACAAAACTAGTGATTTTTGGCAAGGCACATCAACCCTATGCTCACAGACACAAAAATGAAGTACACCAAGAAAAGAACACTGTACTGTGAAACATGGAGAAAGCTCAGTTATGTTCTGGGAGTGTTTTACTGCATCTGGAACAGGGTCCAATGATCTTAAGACAATCAAGGCATTCTGGAGCAAAATGTGCTGCCTAGTGTTAGAAAGCTTGGTCCTAGTCACAGGTCATGAGTGTTCCAACAGTAAAATGACCCTACACATAGGCCTGATAACAATTTTAGCTATGCAATAAATTTTCTCAGAAATTATTGCGCAAAGCTATAATATTGTCATTTTGAGATGATTTTCAACTAATATAATGATAATGCCATAATTATGCAAGTACACCCTTTCAAAGATCAATAAACTTTAATTTCTAAAGAACATTTTACACTGGAACTGGAAGAAATTTTAAATAACAGGGCTGCGCCCACCGCAGTAAAGCTAATGCGGCATATCGGCTCGCACAGGTGCTTCACCACGGTCTCGTGCTGCAACATGCTGCTGTCAAGTATGACACTAGACTAGAGAGATCACTTCGCAGGAAGCATTAACGTTCAGTCGAGATTCTCCATAGTGAAACCTGTTGTCATACACAGTCAATGGTAAAGTAAGATGGGAAAAATAAACTTATTGCGACAGGTTATCCACACACAGCTAAAAACACCCAGAAATGGCTGAGAGCAAAACACTGGACTATTCTAAAGTGGCCTTCTATGAATCCTGGTCAAAATCCCACTGAACATCTGTAAAAGGAGCTGAAATATGCCATCTTGGGAAGGCACCCTATATACCTGAGACAAGTGGAGCACTTTGCTCACAAGGAGTGGGCCGAAATACTTGTTGAAAGGTGCAGATGTCTCATTAACAGTTAAAGAAATGGTTGAATTGCAGTCAGTGCCTCAAAAGGTTGTGCAACAAAATATTAAGTTAGAGGTGCCATTATTTTGTCCACACCTGTTACATTATTATTTTTTTATGATTTTGATGAACAATAATTAAAATTAAATCTCTGATATTCATTGGTTAATTTCCTGTAAAATTTTATTCATTATTAGTTTTGTCAGTTTCCAGTTATTTCAGTGACCATTATTATTATTTATTTATTTTTTTGTGTGTTTCAAATAAATAAGAACGCTGGATCAAAGCTGAATTTACTTTGACCGCTGCAGCCTTCCATCTGTGTAACATCACCTGCACTGACCTGCAGCCTCCCCCCGAATTTCAGCAGTGGATAAGAGGCCCAACAAACAATGAAGCTGCCTAAAAGATTAAGAGATTCTACACTGCTCAAAACCAAAACACACGAAAAAGCTGCATTTCTGTTTCCTGTAAAATAAATTGTCTTACAAACAAGGAGGAGAATCCCTAGAAAAATGAGACCAGAACCTCTATTAAACGGACCAACTTAGCCTTCGTGTTTGAGCTGCACCAGGAGGCTGATCTGTAATAGAAATTGAATAACTGAAAAACATTAGGTCATGTAATAAAAAACAGAATTCAGGGAGAGGAAACATGAAACACAGAATTTCATGATGTCCTACATCTAACTGACTTTTTCCTCTTTAGGCCCCAAACTCTTCAAGGAGCCCAGTGCCAAATCAAACAAGCCAATTATCCATAATGCAATCTCTCACTGCTGCCTGGCTGGCAAAGTCAACGAGCCCCAGAAAAACCAGATCTTAGAGGTGAGTCTTCAGCCTGACATGGATCAATTGGAAAAGAAAAAAAGTTCACCAAAACCTTAATTCATCAGTGTTAATTTATCATGATTATGAAAACTGTTTGTGAGCATAAACTTTTAGGTTTTGTTTCTTTGATATTTAATGGATTTACACAAATTTTCATACAATAAGAAAATCTCATCAAATCAGGTTACATCAGTCTTAAAATTGGTTTCATGTTTTGGGTTCATCATCTTTTTCTCTGGTGATCCTTTCATCTGCATCAGATGGAATACCTTTAGATATAATTTCTAGATGTCTAAATACCTTGTAAATGTAATACTGACTGAATATTTGTTTTGTTTTTGTTACTTCGGCCGTGATTAAAGCCAGCAGACTGTAACATCTCAGTGTTCATGTTTCTTCTATTTGACCTGCCCCCCCCCACCAGGAGTTGGAGAAGTGCGAGTCCAACCACCTGATGATCCTGTTCCGTGATGGCGGCTGCCAGTTCCGAGCGCTTTACTCGTACTACCCCGACACCGAAGAGATACTGAAGGTGACGGGCACCGGACCCAAGAGCATCAGCAGGAAGATGATCGACAAGCTGTACAAGTACAGCTCGGACCGAAAGCAGTTCACCGTTATCCCTGCCAAGACTGTGTCGGTCAGCGTGGACGCCCTGACCATCCACAACCACCTGTGGCAGGCCAAGAGAAGTGCTGTGCCAAAGAAAAGTGGTAAATAACAGGCTGGGTTTCAAGCCACTATCACTGAAATCATTGACTCCATATTGCTTGTTTCCCTGAAAGGACTGAATTGAAACTCACCACTAAGCTGGCCTGGGAAACTACCTGGGAGAGTCCTCATGTGGGGACGTGGGCATCTGTAGATTGGACCTAGGCAGAAACAAGGGAAAATGTATGTGTGAGTGATCTGAGGAGGGACTGGTGCTTGAAACCTTGTGATGTCACTGCAATGAGTTCGGGTTTATTTTGGGTCCTGCTACTTTTTCAGAAGACCATAAACCAAGCATGTGGCATTGTTTTTGTTTAGTTTTTTTCCTTTTACATGAAGTATTTATTAGTTCAGCACTGTCACTGTTGAGTGTTCCACTGCGGCACTAAAACCTTCCCTCTCTCTCCAGGAACGCCCCCATCCACTTTAGATAATGTAAACCCAAGGCTCTGGAAATGGGTGAGTGGGGGGGTCCTGTCTCTCCTCATTTTTGAACATCTTAAACAGGGGAATTTTATACGAACCCTTTAGGACTGCTGGACTTCTCTGCTGTCCCAACAACAATCTCTCCCCCTCCGCAGACTGTCCAATCAGGCTGGCATTGCCGATTTCTGCCTCACCAAGGATCTCCCAAAAAACAAACAAAAAAACCTGCTGCTCTTAACTGTCTTCTTCTTTTGTCAGGGGGGAGCTGCGCAGTCTCCTTCAGACATCTGTTGGCCTTTCACGCATCATGGTACAAGCGTCTATTTATCCAACTGCTTTTTAAATTAGACGCTGATTGTGTAGCACTGGATATGTGTATTAAAAAAAACAAGGAAAAAGAAAATGGTCATTTTAAATATTTTTGTTTAAACATCCTTTTTCTTAAAGGGTGTTGAAAGATGGGAAATGACAGGCCTTGGTACAGAAATTATGCTTTTTTTTTTCTTTTTTTTTATCTTATTGACGCGATGTGTTATAGAGCTAAAGCAGATGTTATGTGTTTTCATCATAACGGCAATTCTCTGATGTTTAGAGCTTAGTTGTGTTTCTTCACTCGGCACTCTTGAATTGTCCTGTGTTTAAAAAGAAATAAGTGCACCAACGAACACTTGTCTATGGCTTCTTTCATGCAATGTACCCCCCACTGCCTCCTCTTCCTCCTCTGGTGTTTGTCAGCCTGTTCCATCTTTATTCACACAACTCTTTTTGTAAAGGGTGCTTCCCGCTACTCTGTAAACACCTTCGAATGACAGTATTTGATATATTTACGACGGGGTTTATGTGTTTATGTGGAATGGGCTGGCTGAGTTGAGGGGGGGCTGTGGTTCAGTTGTGTATCAACATTAAAGAACATTCCTCCAAGGTGTTGGGCAACACTGCCGCATTGTCTCTCTTCCGTCTTCTCAAAAATCTAAGTGCTTATTATTTTTTATTTTTCCTTTTGGAAACCGTTCGCTGGCCTCGAGGACAACCAGAAGTGTTGCACGAGCACTTTACTTTTTGTTTCTTTGGATATTTTACTTTTTAGATGGGCATAAAAACTACAAACTAATCCATAACACTGCTTTTGTGCCCTAAGTACTAAACCAGACGCTAAGATTTAATACTGACAGTAAGAACAGAAGGGCCTCCACTGATATGAAACTACTGCTGTCTCCAGAAACACAATACTTGATTTGTCATTTTGCTGCATTTTTGATGTTTTATGGGAGGTGGGTCGTCGAGGTGGTCGACCTTTTGACTATGTTTGTGTGTATTTTTACATTTACTACAAGATTGTATTGGCATTTGGTCACCATTTTTGTTACACTTGTGTAATTTTCATGTCAATTTTATCTTTGATCCCATGCCATCTATTTATTTAAAAAAAAATGGACACACTGAACCGTAATAAATTTTCAAGTGAAAAAAAGTCACATTTTTCATTTCTATTTTCTCATGACTTGGTTTTTTCATTTGTGTGAGTCACCGTTTTTATTTTGCCCAGTGCAAGCAACACTATTAATCTTCATTTAACTAAACATCACTTTTTTTCTCTCAAGAAGAAACTTCATCTTTTTACTGTAATGTTTATTTTATGTCTGAAAACATATCGCTGGTCCTTAAAGTCTTCCTAAAGCGAAGAAGATGATGATGCATCATGATGAGATGTTTCTAAATTTGTCATCTAGAGTTTTGAAAACATCTCTAGATCTCCCTGGGAGCAAACTGCCTCACACGCCACCAACCAACTGGAACTGTTAACATCTCACCAGCAGCGCTCGTATCCATGGCAAACGCCTGTCTGCCATGGCAACTTTGTTTCTTTTTATACCTGGTTGTTCAGGTGAGAACAAAACTGTAAAACTTCAGTCACTCCATTCGTAGACCTGCATTTTGCCATCTGTCTGCTCGATATGAAGGGTAAGCTTTCTTATTTGTAATTTGTACTATTAAGTAAAAAATGAAATGAAATGTAACTGCATCCTTGCAGGTGTAGCTGCTCTATTTTTGCTGCTTGTTCATACGTGTCTCAGCCGTCCATGTGACAAAGCAGATCCGGTGTTAATCTGCTACGACATCTCATCAGGTAAGAACTTCAAAGTGGAGCAATGCTTCAGAGGCAAAGTTCTTAATTAAAAAGTCTAACTTAATGCAATGTGAGATAAACAGAAATATAAGTATTTGGTTTGACCAAGCTTTTTATCCTGGTTACCCTTTAACTCATTTTTGTTTTCAAAAGTGGATGTTAAAAGAAGTATGTGTCTTTATGTCCTGGTATGTTACAGGTCAAATTGACTTATTTTAAAGTAAAAAGTGTCATCAACATATAAAATGGAGATGCAAAGACTCTATGCAAGTGAGTCCTACCAACATCACACTCTGCAGCTTCATGTATTCTTTGCTAAATGAGAAGCAGGAGTCGTTAGGTGGAGGTTCTGGAACAAGGCTTTGATTATGACGGTGAAAGAGGAGGATGTATAAGAAGAAGAAGGCTATCTTGTGGCGTCAGTGGCAGAGTGGGTCTTCCAATAACCAGGGTGGGGTTGGTGGTTCCTACTGTGTCCTACTCTAGTGTCAGCAACACTAGTGCATGAATGTTTGGTGGTCAAAGAGGCAACTGGTGTAGATTGGCTCCAGGTTACTGTCACTGGTGTGTTAATTAACAATGGGTTCAATGTAAAGTTTTTGTATGCCTAGATAAGCGCTTTAACAATCTACCATTGTCATTATCTTGAGGTCAAGTCTCAGTCTAATGATTTTGATTATAAGCCAGATGAGGAGGAAACTACTATTCATATCCCTTCAATCAAGACAATGACAACCAAAAAATGGTGAAATAAATTGGTCTTCATCCCCAAATATATATCAGAGTTAAAGAGATCAGTGATGAATCCTCCGCAAAGCCCAGACGGCAACATCGCTGATGTGTGGGATCGTCTTGACAAAGTGTTTTCTAACTCTTCATAGCATCCCCTCCAAAAATCTGCGAGGTCCATATGTGTGTGTTGCAGCACTCCTTGCATTAGAGTAGTGGTTCCCAACCTAAGGTCTGAGACCCCCCAAGGGCATCCCCCAAAGAGCACAGGGGGTCCCTGTGGCTTTGACCATTCGGAGCCATTGAAAATAAAAATTTAGACCCTGTCCACATTGAGAAAAGTTTAATGGTGTCTACTCAACTTTTTTTTTTTTTTTTTTAATTATCTGGACATTTTGTTCACATGGAACTGGGATTTTGGGAGCCTGAAAGCACCAACTTTTTAAACCAGATCCCAAAGTGAATAAATGGGAGTCATCAAAACCTGCTATACAATATTTTAATGTTTAATATACAATATTTTAAAATAGTAATAAAAAAAGCCACTAGCCATTAAAGTTACAACTTGTGCATCCAATCCATTTTCGGCCATGTACGGGGTTTAGCGAGGTCAGTGAGCAGGCGGAGCTACAGTCGTCTGAGAAACACCACAGATCAGATGATTCGTCCTTACTTAAAAAAAAAAGAAAAAAAGAAAGAAAGTAAGGCAAAGTTCTTAAAATAGATTTGTCTACATCGAAGGACAGGTTTCAGAGGGAATACAGTATTTATGGTGAGAATCTCACTAATTGGAGCATAAAACCGATCATGGTTTCAGGATTGGGGTGTAGCAGGAGGTCCACGTTTTTTTAGTATTTGCATGAAGGGGGTCCTCAACAAGAACAGGTTGGAGCTACCGCATTAGTGGATAGTTCTTCATTATTCGGGTTGTGTGTTAAACATTTTGGTCCTTTAACACACAAAACAAAATAAAAAAACCTTTAAAGCTTGACAAGAAGCAAAGTTAACTTTACTTGAACAGTGTTGATGCAAAAATATGTGCAATAAGCAGTCTAAATCTAAAACAAAAGGGAAACCTGCATATTTTTAACATAAATGCTTCTTTCTCTACTCAGATTTCGACCCTGGTTACCAGACTCTCATTTTGTCCCTGAGTAATGTTGGAGACATCAACTCTACTGTGTTACAAAGCAGCAACCTTGCCTCCATCACCCGTCTCAGCATCAACAATGCTGGTATCACAGGAATCGCTGAGAATGCTTTCAGCTCATTCCTTAATCTCAGAAATCTCAGTTTAGAAGGCAACAAGCTGTCTCAGGTTAATACAAGCTGGTTTGGAAACCCGTCTGTCCTCCGTGAGCTCAAGCTCAGAGAAAATCTGGTTGAAGTTGTGAATGAATCCACAGTCAACAGACTCACAAACCTTGCAAAGCTTATTCTGAATAAGAACAGGATCAAACATGTCCATCCAAATGGTTTCAGCTCTCAGAGCTTGTTGGCTGAATTGGATTTGTCCGAGAACTGCCTGACGTGGGTCTCGCCCCAGGTTTTCAGGCCACTCAGATCTCTCAGGTCCATTGGACTAGACAGGAATCCCTGGAACTGTTCCTGTGATCACAAGGACTTTGTGGCCTCCATAAAAGGTTTGTAAAATAAAAAAAAAGAGTTGATCAGTGTTTAAACATTTATAAATCTGAAGCTGCTTCTGTCCTTTAGAGCTGAAGAGCAGATCTCAGCTGGAAAGACCGATGGATGTGACCTGTGAGACTCCTCCACCTCTGAAAGGTCAACCAGTGTGGAATGTATCCGTGTGTCCAGTCCTACTTCCATCGGTGTTGTCCACTCACCCAACAACAGACCCCACATTCACTGGTACATCTGTTGTTCTTTCTCACTGCTGCATCTCTTTATTTCAGCCTCTCTAGACGTCGCTCTGCTCCCTGTAGTAAAAACTGTGACAGTCAGTCCATTTTTACCGATGAAACCCACTGATGTTGAATAGTCTCATCTCATACTGGTACTTGTGGTTCCTACTCCTCCAGTTTCTATTTTAAACTAAATATTACATTTCTTCTCAGCATCACTTTCATCAATGCAAACATCTGTCCAAACCAAACCCACAGATGTGCCAACTCCTCCATCCACTGGTACATCAACGTCTTACTATCTCACTGTTTAATAGCTATAATTCATCGTTGGGTTAAACATATTTTCCTCCCAAAACATCAATAATTGGGGCTAGGTGTCTCTTTGATTCCTGCAGCAGAAGTTTACAAGAAGACAACTCGTCCATCGCAGCAAACATCAAAGACAGAAACCTCTTTCCTTCTGAAACCTACTGATGAACTTTCAACAGTCCCTGCTCATACTGGTACATGTGATCCTTCTCGTGGTTTCTACTGCTTTATTTTAACGCAAAGTGCTTTTGGTTTGTACCAAATGTCTCTATCATCATCAGAAACATCTGCCCAAACCAAAACCGCTGACATCAACAAAACCGGTTTTAATTCTCCTTGTCTCAGTTTTCTTATTTAAAATTCTTTACCAACAAAAAAAGATTATGATAAATGATTTTGATAATGAGGTGCAAAATTTGAGGTCACTAAAAGTAATTTTTGACATATCCAACTGTAATAGTTAATTCCTGTATCTTAAACTTGATTAAATAAATTTTTAAGAAAACCATCAATCAAAACAACTTTTATTACAAAATCTGGCGGAATACCGTCATTTTCATTTTGTCAGGTTATTGACCAGTGAATATATAGATATTATTTTTCCAGTATATTGCAAAAAAGGAAGCAAGCTGAATTTTTCTAAATTAAAGATCCAGTTAATTAATTCCTAGATAAATATATATTTTTAATTGTGAAAATTAAAAACAGAAACTATGAGAGTTTTAGCAAATTAATCAACAAATGATCAATAAATAAAATTATATAGATTTTCCAGTAAATTGAAAAAATAATTAACCAATTGAATTAATATAAATTAATTATCTGATCAATAATCCATTAGATAAATATTGCTTCTTTATTTAATATATTGTAAAATAGCAAAAAATGAACCATCTGAATTCTATTAAATTGAACATCTGGGTTTGAAAACAACTATTTTTGTACAACAGCACCAGCATGTGCAAATATAGTAAATTTTGACTTTAGAAATTATAATTTACCAGAAAATTCATTGAAATTTTTCATTTTATCACCTGATTAAATAAGTGAAATTTGTTTATTAAAATTTCTGATAAGTGAATTAAGTTTTTCTTTAAACAACTTTTTTATTTCTTTAACACCTTTAATTTTAGATGACTCCTTTCTGATTAATTGTCATGGAAAAAAGACTCCCACGCTGTCATCCTTATGGTTGTTGACGCTATCTCACCAACAGGTGGCGCCACAGTGACTAAAAACTGCATATTTGCTATAAAACTTAGCCAGGGTTTACATGTTGCAGTCAGATTAGAGCATTTTCTAAACCTTCTAGTTGTTTCTTTTATCTTGTTGTTGTCAGGACCTTTTGAGGCATCCTCTCTGTCAGGTACAGATCCTTCCTTCCACCCCAAACCCACCAACACGCCTGTAACACCCTCTAAAACTTCAGGACCTCCTGGTGGGTTTGAGTCCTCTCATATGTTTGATTTTTAAGCACTGAAACACTAATAATCTGTTTCTTTTTCTTCCCAGATACAAATATGTTTTGCACTCTCACTGCTGTGATCGGTATGTTAAGTATCTATTTTTTTTAATTGCAGATTGATTGTTCTGAAAAATCTGATCATATTAATAAGATCTATTAACCTGCTTCTGCAGCGGCTCTCTGCGTGCTGCTGCTTGTTGTTTGCTTCCTGGCCGTGTTGCACAGAAGGAAACGGAGCAACAAAACTGTGATGCCCGGTTGTCTAAAGGAAGAGAAGAAGAAGAAGCTGGAAGAAGATGGCAGATCGAGTAATGAGCAATCTGAAGAATGTTCCGACCACAGAGACCCTGAGATGGCTTGGAAGAAATCGTTTGCTGGAGTCAGAGCCAAGTCAGCAAACGCCGTCATCCTCACGTCTCGTTTTGGTTCTTCTGAAAAAGATAAAGTGACTTTCAAAATTGAGATGGAGGCTCCATCTGAATCCTCAGAGAAATCAAAAGACAGAAAGCAGGATCTGGAAGCTGAAGGTGAAGCAGGTGCTGCAGGAGAAGGAGGAATCCAGATTGAAAACCAGACAACCACAGACACAGAGAAGGAAAGTGAGAGGAGAGAAGATGATCATGATAAGAATGTGTATGACAACCCAGAGTGTGTTTACGTCAACACTGACATGGTTCCTTATCTGAGCATTGGTACAAACCCGAACAATCCCAGTTCTGAAGAGGAGCCCTTTAAAGACCCAAGTCAAAGTTCACAGATAGGTAAAGTTATTAGGAGGGTCTCTACCTGGCCTCCCACCGCAGCTCAGTGGCAGGCAAGATGTAAAATGAAAGAAGGGGAGGAGAAGGATTGTGAAGACATCTCTGTTTGGACTCAAAGTGAAGTATTAAAGCTCTCAGGTGAAGTGGAGAAGAATAAAAACAAGATGAAGCAACCTGAAAGCTCTGAGTTGTGTGAAAAAGAAGATGAAACTGAGAAAAATCCCTCAGAAGCTCATGTGAATCTGAGGGATTCTCTAATCCTCAGGGACTCAACCACAGAGAAGCAGCTTAAAATGGAGGGGATGGTCCAGGACCCTGCTACTGTAAGACAGGAAAAAATCAAGATAAGTCAAAATCAAGAGCTGAAATCAGCAGAAAATCCCAAACACAAGAGCAGCAGTAAGACAGGAGTCAGATCGGACCTGAAGCGAGCTGGGACCAGTAGACACAGAGCTGCAGGCTCAAAAGCTCCCTCCGGTGGGGCTTCACCAGACGATGAAACACTGCTGTCTGGAAACGAATACGCCTTCATGGACCTGCTGCATGAAGTGGCTCAGAACAATGGCCGCTGGACCAGAGAGAGGTGGAAGCAGATGCACATCAACAAGCAGCGGCGGTAGAACAGAGTTTTTAAAGTTTTCTCTCACGCTTTGAATATAGATTTATTCTACCTGCTGATTTAATCAGAATCTTTGTTCAATGTTTATTTGATGTAACATTAGATTGTGATTACTAGTGTATTAAAGTGTATTCATTTGTATATTTTTAACTTGTATGTCTTTTTTATGCTAAAATGTTTGGAGGCTCACAAGAAACGGCGACGTGGTCCATTATGAAGCAGCAAATTCCCTCTCCTTCAAACTTCTGGATCTGAATTTTTAATAATACAACATGCATGTACATGTATGAGTTGTGACACAGAACCATGACTGCACGATTTTAACCACCGTATAGGTTAAATACATCAGCATATAACTCAATCTCCCCTCTCCTGAAAAGCTGCTTCTTCTTGACTTGATTGCCACCTGCTTCCTCCTCCACTGCTATCCCTATCATCTCAGGATTGAACCACATGAGGCAGCATAATGCAACTAATTACATTTTATATTTTTATTTTATGAATATTTCAAAGTTGACGGTGTTTTATACTGAGATATAATGTTATGGGCTCTTTCTGAACTCTGAGGGACATTAATTATGTTTAATGTGCAGCAGTAGAGAAGTAAAACATAGTGGAAGCGTCATTGTTTATCCAGCCATCACCTTAGTGTTTCATTCATACATTTTAGTTTAAGACTTCTTTGAGGAACTCTACAGCTTGTAATAAGATTTTTATGAGTTATTGATCCTATTAATATGTACATTCCTGGAGCTGTAGTTGCCCTACAACCTCCTGAGTCTGAAAAACCGCACTTCTTTACTTTGTTTTTATGGCTTGGGCATCACGTTTTGCGACACCGCATCCCACGTCAGTAACTGGACATCAACACACTGGGCATTTTAAACATTCACTATGACTGATTCAGCAAAGAACTGCAGGAGGACATGATTAGAGGACAAAATGAAACAAAGACAGAGCAAGAATTAAAATAGTTAACAGTGGACTGGCTTTTAATCACTAGAGACTGCAAATGTATTTTCTTCCAAATAAAAAGTGACAGCAACTTAATTTTTTTACCCTATTTAAAGGACATCCACATCTGTTTTTTTCTTTTAGTTTTGCGGTGTCCAAACAGAAAAGCTCCTTGTCAAAATGTAGTCCAACACATAAAAAAACCCCATAACAAAACTGACTCATAGTCCTTACTCTGAAGAGATTAAATAAAAACATGTCTTCTCATTCGATGTGAGTGGCTGCATGCAGCTTTTATTTGTTCATGTCCTTGTGTAAAGAATAAGATTTCTTGTAAGAAATAGTACAAAATGAATTAAGATTTTTTTGACTCCAAATTTTTGACAATGACTCAAAAACAAAGTGGAGGTAAACATAATACATTTTGATAACATCTGGACAACATGCATGTTCCATTCATATAAATAGACAGTATCAAATAACGGCTCCGACTTGCAAGCAGTTGACTTGATTATGTGTTTTCCTCTAGAAGCAGAACATCACACTGCATGTCCTGCTATATGTATGAAATGTTTAGTTCTTGGCAAGCTTGTATATTTAAACATGCTTTTTAGGGATAACATGCCCCTCTTGGTATTTAAGTATGGACATCAGGAGACGTGGAGTGAACTGTGAAGGATATGTAGTGAGGACCCTGGAAGATGTAACACGAGCAGATCTGCACTCTGATTGTTAAAACCTCCATCATAATCATTCACACTTTCACTCCTTGACCTCTCCTGCCCTGTAAACAGTCACTTCTGAGAGGCCACTGAGCAAAGATCAACAGAAACAGGACTTCTGGAACAATTAAATCTCAAACCAATCCAGAATCAATTGTTTCAGAATTCTTTGACATGAAAAATAATAAAGAGCACACACCAAATAAAGCTTTGCAAACATCCAAAAGGTGAATTGTGCTGATAAATGCATGATAGGTTACTGCACGTTTGACTTTTAACTTTGTAAGCTTGAATACTGTCCACCGTCTTCTACAGATTCAGATTAAAGGGTCGTGCTGTTATGCTCTACAAATGACCACAGAGCTTAGTGCAAAAATAGTTCAAGTCCTCTTCACTTTTCCTGACACAAAATAAACTTGCAGACAATAAATACATGTGTATAAAGTTAATATTTACAGTGAACAACTTAAATTTACAGCTGAGAAAATGAATTAAGATTAAATACTGATGATGTCACATTCACAGGGTGTGGCGTGTAGCAGTTGCAAAGCACATGTCCTTTTTAGCTTGTTCCAAAGATAACTAAGGAAATAAATCACATAACAGTGAAAGACTTGACTGTGCTTGTCAATATCTCTGCCAAACATCCTGCTACAGTCATAATTAAGCTCAATAAAAATCATTATATTGAAAAATCACATAAATATATTTTTACCATAAGATTAGTTCAAGTAAGAAAAAAAAAACTCTCCCCCCAAAAAACAATACAAAGTACAGTAAAATGATTTACTATTAATAATAAGTCTGACTATATTCATTTAAATGTTTGATGAGGATATTTTTAACCCTTTTTGTTTTTGTTAAAATGGATGTTGCTCTCATTCAGTTTATAAAAAAGTTAGCTGTAACCACCAGGTCTGAAAAGTGAAGCCTAACAACGATGTGCCTTAAAGTGCATTACCACTGCCTGCCGCTAGGGGCAAGTTATAAAACCTCTGTGGTTCCATTAGACCCCCAGTCAAAAAACATTACCTTATCTCTTAATAAAAAAGAAGGTCAATATTTATTTCATTCTGGTCAGTGCACACATAGTGCTTTTGAAAATAATAACATGATCAAATAGAATTAAGTCCCAAAGAGAAATATTTTTGTCACATGAAGAATCCAAAATGTCTAAATATGGTTACTTTTGGTTTAAAAAAAAAAAATCAAGATGACAAATATCAAACTACAGTCCTCCAGTCAATGATGTACACATGAAATTACAAGTAGCAGATGATTAGCTTAGCTTAAAGAAAATGGCTAACCTGGATTCTTCTATGTCTACCAGCAGTACTAGTTACTCCTCTCTTAAGAAGTCAGTAAATGAAAACATTCTGGAGGTGCTGAAGTAACAACTTCGAAGCAGCTGCTTCCAACAACTTAGCGGTTAGGTGTGTATTTTAAGCTAACAACAGGCTAAACCTTAAATCGATGTGATTTTAGCATTGGGCCTAGTCATGAATATCTCCAGCTAAATTTAGACAACTTTAAAAGAGGTTAGTCTTCATTCCTTTATTTAAATAACAAACTAATTCTCTGTTGCACAGAAAGGAATGGCAAACATCTAGCAGCTTCAGTTACTGCACAGACATGTTTTTTGGTATTAGCAATGCTAAACTTCAATGTTTCTACCTGTTATCGCTGAGTAGGCTATGAAAATTGTAAAGGTCTGATGTTTGAGTCCAGGAAAAACCTTTTAAACTGCCAATATTGGTTAAATAGATGTTAAAAAAAAGATCAGTTTAGTTTAGATGTCTGTGAACTCATAACATGTCCCTTAGAGACAGAAGCTAAGCTGGTGATCTGCACATACATGGTCACTTTAATGGGGATGGCTTATAAGAAAAGTAAAAATTTTAACAAATTACACAGTTAATGTTCCACCATGATAGGTGCTGAGGAGATGTTTTACATCTAAAAAAATAAACTTATGTTAAGTCAAAATTTAACATCTATAAAAAAAATTTGAGTTTGAGTGTGAGTTTGCGTACGATTGAGCTTTTTCACTTTTTATTCTTCAATGGGTGAAGGCTTTTAAAATTAGCTTTTAATATGTATGACTTGTTTTTATTATGTACAGCACTTTGTGTTACCTTGTGCATGAAAAGTGCTATATAAATAAAATTTGATTTGAATTTCTGAATGAACCTTTTCAATTTAACCTTCATCTAGGAGTTTTCTTCTCCCCCTGCAGCAACAGACATAACATTCAGGTCCTAAAATAATTAACACTGGTATCCCAGAATAGATCCGCTTCATATACAAATAATCTTAGAGTATTTACAAAGTTATAGAGCAAACAAGATGGCACAAATCTTAAGCAGACATGATTGGGGGATGCTGAAAGGACTTAATAGTAACTTCTCAACAAATAAGCAAAACTAAAAGAAAAAAAAAAAAGGTGGCAATGCAGCGTGTGAATTCACAGATGAGTTTTATCATAAAAAAGCTTGTGCTCCTAAAGAAAATCCTGCATTGTAAAGTCTTAAAGTAACTAAGGTGAGGTAATAAATAAAGTAAAGTGCATATGCACTTTAAATTTCTGGTAAATGCTTGAAAATTAAAAATTCACAGCATTAATGCTTGTTTTTAGAAACAGGTTTTGTAGGATGTGAAGAATAAAGATGAGGGTGTAGTTGCCCTAACTTTTTTTTCCCAAATGTTGGTAAAAACGGGTGTAAAGTCATGACATGAGGGCAGCTTCACCACTGATCTAAACATGCTGAGTGACATGAGGATCTGATATCACGTACATGAGACCTCCTTAAACCGCTTAAATATGTCTCGCCGTTCAGACATCTGTTCTTCGGTTGTGAGGAGGAAGATGTTTTATGTTCTTAGTTTCAGATTGTTTCGTGAGGCCGATGCGTCTTGATATGGCAGGTGTTTGAGTGGGGTTGTGGTCGATAACGAGGCACTCTTCATTCATCCTCCTTTAGCAGCTCAGAGGGAAACATCAGGTCTCTCCAGATGTCTTTTAAGATGGAGACAGATTGTGATCTGAGGCTGAGAGATGCCTAACGCAGATCCTCTGTAAACAGCTGTTCTGAGCTCGAGTCTAGCCTTCATCTGTGCGAAACACACACACCAGCCCTGTCGGTCCAGACGTGGCTACGAGGTTAAAGGTCGTGGCTTCCGGCACTGAGGTCGTTTTAGAGATGAGTCTCATCTTTTGACTGTGTGCCGAAGTCCTGCTGGTTCTTGGTGCTGCGAGCCTGCCCTACTTGTGAGTCTTCTGGCATGTGTGCGAGCGGGTCAGACCGGATAATGTACCTGGAAGAACAAAGTCAGCATTAATTGACACCTGCCAGAGTGTGACAAGAGTAAAGTCTGGAATTTCTGTGTACTTAAAATCTCCAGAACATCTGGAAGGTGCAGGGAAGACTGCTCATTGAATTATTAAACAGGATTATTCTATAACTGATAAGTTTTGCTTAGAAACTTTTGTATTATTGGGATCTACACAAGTTACAACAAATATTTTAAGGTGTTTGTATCAGACTGAAATCTTGATTTAACCCTTTTAGGTGGTGAGCCACGTTACATAGCAGAGATAACAGATAAACAGATACTTACACGATGTCATTGAGCTCCAACATGGTGTCAGGAGGGGGATTGATGAGGACGTAGGAGAGGGTGTTCTGGTGGTCGTTCATTTCATCTGTAAAAAGAGGCAGAGGAGACTTTAAGAGCTGCCCTGGAGTCCTCCTTCGTTGGACAGTACGTCAGCCAGGAAATATGAAACAATAAAAATATGAGACATAACCTCTATGTCAGGACAAAGGCAAAGTAACCCATGCTCAGGAAACAGCCGAGACATATAAAAATAAATAGTCGTGGGAATGAACTGAGGAGATGCAATTTGAACATTCAGTAAAAATATTATCCATATGTTGGATTTTGTCTTGAACTGTTGTCAGTGTTGTAGTTTTTGCATTGCAGACACATGTTGAGTTAATCACTGCTTATACACTTAATACTGCTTATCTTCAAAAAACATTGCATTAGCATTAGATTTGCTGTTTTAACACCAGCGTGGACACAGAAATAGCTATAATCTGCTAAATGTATGGTAAGATCTGTCAGTGACTTCAAACATTCTTTTTGTTACTTCTAACCCTGTGTATGCAAGTATATTCACTGCACAGACATTTTTATGTTACATGACTTTTTTGTTTTCTTTTTTGTCAGATGATGCTGTAGTAAAAAAACAAAACTAAAAAACCTAGATTTTAGAGCAGAGTGACAAGTGGAAGTGCTTTATATGTAAGCTGACAGAGTCTTTATTGGGATGTTCAGTCACAATTCCTAATACATTTAGCGGTTTAATAGACAAGAGAAAATAAACTATGGTGAATAAGAGCCGCTTTATTAGGAATTTGATTGTAATATAATTGTAACTAAACATCTGAGCTACAGCTGCTCTGTACAAAGGAATCCTCCATACTGATGAGAGATCTGATAAACACATAGTACAGTTAGTTGCTGTTATTTCGAAACAAAGTGGTCACTCTAGAAATGGAAAGCAAAGACTACAAATGTGTGAGTGACTTTTACCACTCAGACAAATGTAGTAATAGATCAATTTCCTCCATAATCAAATATGTTGTATGTATAATATGTTTCTCTCAGTTGCTGAATTACTTTCCCTTAATTTACTTTCAGGGCCCGAGAGAAACATTTGATTTACTTTTTATTCATTCATCTATTATCTATACCACTTCTTCCATTAAGGGTTGCGGGGAAGCTGGAGCCTAACCCATAATTTAACAGGTGAGAGTCAGGGTACACCCTGGACCAGCCAATCGCAGGGCCTTGATTTACTTTTAAAATGATGAAATATAAAAACATTTTTAAATGCTTTCAGACATCACAAAATGTGTTTATTCTAAATTACTTAGTATTTAAGCTAAGTTTTACCATTTTAATCTATTAGTAAAACCTTTCCGTCTCCTATATAAAATTAGGTGTAAGGGTTTTATCAGCATTAAACATCCACAGTAATCATTGACAGTTTTGACATTTATGTTATTGCTTCCACAATCTATTTAAGCATATTTAAGTTTCATATTATTACAAATCAATAAAAGGAAGCTGTTTTTTCCCTTCATAACCCAGAGGACTAAATACTGTGTTTAAGTGTGTGTGTTTATGTCTGCATGTATGTGTCTTGAGTTCACTCTGGCAGTGGCTCCTACTTGCGTTCTGTGATGGACGGAAAAAAGTAGAGGAGGGCAGTTGCGTCTCCATGAAAACCCACCTGCTTGTGGCCCTTTACAAAGCCAGGCGAGGGGGTGTGTGGAAGAGAGAGAAGGGCTGACTGTTACTGACAGGGCACTTTGTGGAACAAGGGGAGGCCCACATGCTGCCTGCTGACTCAAACAGCGACCCCCATGCGCAGCTTCAGAACAGAGCCCACATGCAGACAGCGTCCGCGGCTACGTGACAGTTACCCCCTCCAACACATTCCCTTTTTTTCACGTCCTGCGCATTCCACACTGGACCAGCCAGTAAGGCTGCACGTTGCCATGCCAACGAATGACACTTAGTCCCACCGCTAACCCCCGCCCACCCCAGAGGTGACATGTGACACAGACACAGAGGACATGCTCCAGCATCCGTCAGACTGGACCAAAGGCAGAGCGACTCAAACCAAACTGAGAGTGAAGCAGAACACATCAGGAGTGTGAGAGTGGAAGAGGTCCTGCCTGCTGCTGGATGTTCAGCTCAAAGTTTTATCTCCTCACTTTCTTTAGATTTTATTCTCCTCTAATGCACACTTCATATTAGACTGCTCAGTGTATTAAATGGGGATTATACCATGGCCACAGGTTTAAAAAGTACAAACTATAATTATGCGTTTTAACTTCAATTTGTGAACTGTGTCCAATAACAATGTTTATCAGAGGTACAGAATGTCTCTGAACCTTTAAGAAACTTCTCAGCCTCTCTTGGATGTTGTTTATAGAAAAAACTGGGGGAAAATCTGTGATCTAGCTGCAAACCTAAGAACCGAAATTTTCTTTGAGTTAAATTTTTTTTTACTTCTTCTTCACGAGGCCTATTTTTCTGCATCCTGTTTGAAATCCCATATCCATAATAAATTAAGTATATCTTCACAACAAATAGCTGTATGGGTGTGCAAAGATCTTCACTACTGTACGTGTCTTATGTTGTCCCCTGTACAAGAGGCTCTCATGATGAAGAGGTTAAACAGTAAAAAGAAGCCCTTCTGCAACCCACCCTCCAGACAGGTCACTAACTGTTCCAAGTACTTTACATAAATTGAAAATGACCATGGTATAAAGTCATAATACTCTTTTAGGTGCACTTAAGTTGAAATAAAAGGCAGGTCAAAGGTGAATAATGCCATAATGCCACATCACCCTCTGATACACATGATTCTACTATGTAAAAACGTATATATATAGTCTTATTTTACATCAAACCTTCCATCCACAGACTTAATGCACTCCACTCCACTCATTAAGCCATACTCCGGTGCCTGCAGGACCCATTTGGGACGTCACCTCACGGGAACACAATGCAGCAAAGACCAGATAGACAGAGAAAGATTGTAGAGTGAGATAATGAGAGGTCGGCTGCTGATCTACTGCTCATTCTGGGAGGCAACACATACACACATAAAAACACACCCACACACACCCACACTCATGCAGTAAAGTTGCAGTACTGTGATCAACCAGCTAACCTGACAGCCTGGTCCCCTCTGTATACGGGTGCTCTGAAATGTCCTGCAACTCTAAGCAATGGCATTCACTGTTAACTTTAATGACCTCATTTGTTCAATTATCATCAATTTTAAGATTAAACAAACACAAACATCTGCAACAGATACCTATTTCTTCTTCTGTGGTCAAATAAAAATCACTAATATTCTCTGGATGCTGTTGAAAGGACAAATTCCTTTCTCCACAAGATGGCTTTAACCACTCGCATGTTGTAAAGGAGTTATAAACGGTACACAAATTACCTTGTAAATATCCTAGATTTACTCGATTCATGACATCGCTCGCAGTGAGATTAGAAACATCCTCTACAAGCCAAAAAAGGGGGGAGACAGAGGAGTCAGAGAAAGAAAGGAGGAAAAAACAAGAAAAACAAAGGAAAAGATCAGGTAGGCAGTGACTGCCTTTGCAGCTTACAAAGCAACTTTAAAATATGAGAGTGATGTAAGAGGCCATGCAATAATGTGTGCACAGAATCACTTTCAGATGATCCTACGACATCAATTATCACTAATAGGATGGGTGGTTTCTTATAGGATCTCAAGCTTTAAGGGTTCCTAAAGCTCAGATGTGTTGCATTTAACACAACTGGAGTGTGATTCTGTTTTCTTTTGAAGCATGAAGCAGAGAAAAGGCAGAAAAAGAGAAGTGAGCGGGTAAGAACGCATGCTTCCATATCTTCATGCACAATGTGTTATTGTTCACGTTGGTATGATGTTGAAGACTGTGTGGAGGTACGGGTGCTTAAATGACATGGAGGAAAGGTCTAATAAGAGGAAATGTTTTTTTTTTTGAAGGTTAATGATGATGCAGAGTAATGGTAATAACTACTTTAAAAACACAAGAGTCTGAAAATGAGAGGAGATAAAAATGAGTTGAATACAGATTGGAGATTTTAACAGACGGCTGCTCAAGGAGCAGGAATAATTTACCTGGTTGAGAAAAAGCATCAGTGGGCAAAACAAAGGAATCATCTGAACTTGTGGGTTTTTACCCCATCAGAATTACAGCTAAGAAAGAACACTAATTTAACACTGTTCAAGAGAAAACAAGACTTGACATACACAAAAAGAGTTAACAGATCAGTCATAAATATAGTTTTCGCAAATTTAGGATCCTCAATTACAAAAAAAATACTGTTTTAATATCTGTTTCATTTAAGATGAAAAAATTATTTACCCCCAACTTTATAATACCAGTGAAAACGAGGGATTTGTTGGAGATAGCCCTCAACTCCTTCATATCCTTGATGAAACTTTTATAAATTTAATTTCTTTTAATGTTGTATATTATGTTGTATGTATATTAAAAAATAATTAAAAACCTATAAAGTTACTGTCCTTATGCAAGGATGAGTTCTGTCTTCATCTTTCTTAGTAGGACAAAACTTACAAACAGATCTCCCTGGAACCACATTTTTCAACATTTTCACTAGAAAGCTAGCCTTAAATCTCAAAACCATTTCTAGTTTGATCTGCTGGATATTGTAATGAAGTGTGCTTGCAGCTAACTTGGAGTCTTGTTCTGTGTAATGTGTAGTCCAAAGGCTTTCTCCTCACTGAGATATAACTCAACCAGATACATTATTTCTTCTTCCAAACTGTGACTGGAATGAAATATTAGAGAAGTCAGACTCCAATCTGCAACAAACATTAGAATCAGGCATTAAAATTTGCATTCTTACTCATTTATGGGCACATTATGACCAATGATAGTAGATAACTGAACTAGCTTTAAATAAATTATATTCACATAAATTAAATAATAATCAACAACTGCTATGTTGTATTTAAACCCTATTCACATTAAGATATATATTTTAAGATTTGATCCCAACTACAGGTCAACTTTGACACAACGTTTCCTGCCGAGTGACGCACCAGCAGCCGTTAAACCTACCGTATCCCACGGTGGGCAGGCCCAGGTGCTTCATTCGATTCTTGACCAGCTCAGACAGCTCCTGCCGCTCGGATCGCTGATACAGGTTAAGTCTCTGCTGTGAGATGCGCTCTGCTCTGCTCGTCGGTTTGGCGCTCTTCCTGCTCAGCCTTCGAGCCCACTGCATGCTCTTCTTCCTCAGCAGCGGGTGCTCCGATTGGTCGCTTGTGGTGGAGTTTCTGTGGGCTGTTTTCTCCTTCCAAGACTCTCCGCGCTCGCGGTGTTCTACGCCCTGATCCACGTTGACCGACACCTGAGACTGAAAGGAGAGGAATGTAAAACATAAATCCTGTGAGCACCCATTGGAAATGTTCTTTTTAGGTGGCTTTTATCTATCTTTAACTGCTTTGACTGCAAACTGGTTTCTCTAAATGAACTACATTTAGGTCTTACCTGTGCGTTACTGTCCTTGCCCTGAAATATAGACAAAAAAACAACCAAAGAAAAGGAGATGCAATGAAAGATGGGGTATGCTGTATTTACTATTTTATCATTCATGGCATTAAATTAACACCAGGCAGTGACTGTTTTTGCCATTCAGGATTCATTTGAAAGTCGACTCAATAAAAACATGTACTTAAAATTAAATTTAACAGGTCAAAATGTTAATTTCCTTTACCTGCATGACATATTGTTTTATTACATGCCAATTTCCTTTAAAAGAAAAGGAAGTGCTTAAGGAGTAGCAAAATGAAAGCAGGAAGAATGAAAAGCAAGAACTTGCATAAACGACGCTTTGAACAAGAATAGTGGTTGTAAAGGAGGCATATCAAAGAAAACACAAAAAGAAGGAATAAATAAAAGAAGGACTGGAAAACCAAACAGGGGATCAGATGTTAAGCATTTGATCCGAACTTGCCTCTGATGTTGAGAACATGTGAGACTCTGTACGGTAGATCCCGATGGGGATCTCAGCGCTGGAGGAGCAAAATTTCTGGAAGAGTCTACCGTATGTTCTGATCCACAGATCCTCCTCTGTGATCTTCATCTGAGGAGACAGAACCGCCATCAAGTCGCTGCACAGTGGGCACACACACGTTTAGTACAACATAGAGGCCTGCTACGTACAACACACAGGTAACCAGAGCCGGGCGTTGTGTCCAGACCAAGAAGAAGCCGTGCGATAGCAATCATGTAGTCCTTAACAAACGACTGTCAAAAGAGATTGACAACAATAAATGCCATATTATTAACTATAACTTATTTTGATGCTCAACATCAGCACATATTCTTCAGACAATGGAGATTATTGACACATGTTTATGTGTCATACATCTATATTTCTCTCAACATCTTCCACGATGAACCAAAGTTCAGCCTACAGGTGTGTTATCCCACCTGGTAAAGCAGCGTATCGAGCATGCTGATACTGAACACCCTGCCTGCAGCAAACGGCAGCCGGAACATGAAGGCCAGGTTGGAGCCCTTGTCCCGTTCTATCTGAAAAAAATATTATTAAAAACATATTGAAGAATCAAAAAACAAAACACTTCAAGATGCAATTTTTAGATGAAAGTTAAAGGCTACTGTTTTTATGAGACTATTGCCATGACACAAGCACTGGTGGTATTCAAGGTAAACTCTGTATCACTGCTTTACAGGAGCAGATTGGAGGCTATGATGCTTGAGAGTCCATAACTAACACATGACAGGGGTCCAAGTTGGGTAAAATACGGGGTTTGGTGTTACAGTACTATTATAATTTAAAATAGGTGTTTTTTTTTCATCCTGTGTGCTGGCTGAAATTTATGTAGACATTCAAATTCACAATACCTTTCTATTTGCTAGAAATATTTGCTTTCTACTAGGGATGGACCGATATGAAAATTTTGGCCTATACGATATTCGATGTTAATATTGTCGTTATGACCGATAACCGATATTTACCGATGTCGATATATACATTTTGTTTCAAAAGGTTTGAGATTATCAGATTCTGTACAAAGTAAAAATGATGCAAACATTAGGGGCGTTAGCTTC
>JBAMHW010000012.1:9005979-9026840 GCA_037177495.1 Rhadinocentrus ornatus
CATCGTGAAAAATTACCACAAAGCTGACATTGCTTTTAGCTTCAGTTACATCCCACAATGCAGTGCTGCATCGCTGTAATATAAAATAAAAATCGGCTGTTAATATCGGCCCAGTTTTCCTTATTGTACCAATATTAACGCCGATATATCGTGCATCCCTACTTTCTACTCTATTATTTTATCCATGATTAAATTACAGAGAAGAAAAAAGTTTAATTCACTTTGCACTTTTCTGATTGAAAGGTTCTATAATTTAGTTAAGCTAATTACTCACAGGAATTTTCACTAAAACCATCTTCTGGCAGAGTCCCCCTGATACTCTGGATTAAAGTACTTACTGAGGTACATTTCATATTAAATGCAACATTATTACATGTTTGTCTGCAATCCACCTCTGATCTGTCTTTGAATGCATGGTTGTATCACAGACTTTCAGACAGAAAAGGAAACAATTACTTAAAAAAGGTGGGAAGTCTTAATGTGGGCACTCAATCCACACCAAACTGTCTATAAACACTCACCTTCTCTAGTTTGGAGAGAGCGAGTGAGTAGCAGTCCTTTGCTCTGAACTGCATGAACCTCATGTTGGACGGGTGTGTGAGCTCAGTGATGATGCTGAGACTGGGGAACAATCTAAGCAAGGAGCAGATAAAGAGAGATCAAATGTTTTATGCCAAGAAGATGATCCATTACAACAACAGTTTTGAAACTTTGGGGATAAGCTCACTCTCTCTTTTGTTACACTCTATAAACAGAAAGCACTTTTGGTTCAGTACCTTAGTTAGAGCTGATGATCATTACATGAATCAGGTACCCAGCTGAGCCAAAACATGAAGGTCCAATTACAGCAGCTGCTGACAGTTACAACTGATGAGCTTCAGACCAAAGCATCTGTTACCTGAACATGGTCTGGACATTAACAATGGTTTTGGCGTCTGCCATGTAGTCTTCCTCTGCGCTCATGGTGCTCTCCTTGTCCACAACCACCAAGTTGTCAGCATAGATTATACCACACTGGAGCAGGTTGTCCAAGCTGGTCCAATCAGAAAGGAGCGTTCAGTACATGATACCAAAAAAGTATTTGTAATATTCACCATAAAATTATACATATATTTCATCATTGTCATTCATCTTATTAAACATGCTTATGAAATAATTTGGTTCAAACTGTCTAGTGGTTACTTTATGCAGTGTAATCCAAACCTTCAGGGTGCATCTGACACATTTATCACTGCTAACATAAGTCCTTGTCTAAAGGATTTCATGCTGTATGATTCTGAACATCACTGCAAAATGTGACACTAGAAGGCATCAACCAATAACAATTCATTCAATAAATTTATTGACCCCATTTAAATTAGGATTTGTCATCAGCATCCATTAGGTATGTGCACTGAATCATTATGTATAATGGCATTATATAAGTGATACAGTAGCTGTACCTCTGCGCAATGCATGAAAGCAATAATACACAGATTAACATAAACTGTTTATTCATCTCAAATACTTACTTATCAATAGTTCCTGCCATGAAGTAAACCATTGGAAAGCAGCAAATGGCCTCTAAGAAGTGGTTGTCTGGTCTGTGGAAAACAGGAAACAGTACTGAGCATCCAACACTAATTACCTCTGCAGACCCCAGCGACAGATTAAGAGACTGTTTCAGTCATTTTCTGAAATTTGCTCACTGATGAGGGGCTGGGAATATTTGTTTGAATTTCTTCTGGAAGCAGGAGGGAAATCAATATTTAATTCTGAAACACATTGGGAGGATTTATAAAAACTGGTTGCTATGGAAACTCCTGAGGGTGTCACTTAGCCCGAGCTTTCCTGGCTCTGTGTTTGTGCAGTTTGTCTGTTTCAGTATTGATGTGGCCAAAGTTAATGAAACCTTCGGTGAGTTAGAACAGAGAACAGATCGCTGCAACACATGTCTAAAAACACAAACAGGCTCATATGAATAATACAGAAGAGATTTTCACATTTTATTTTAAAGCTACTGTTCTGGTAGTAACACCAGGTTCTTTATTGAAACCAATTAAGTTGTTTTAAATTGCACACATATGAAACACTGGTACATTTTCTGAAAACATTCTACTTTATTTTCCCTTACGGTAACTAGCTGTGTATTAGTATGTCTGTATAGTGTACAGGAACTTTAGAGGGGTAATAGTTCTTCCTACAAGTCCCAGTCATTGAGAACATAATCTCTGGGGCCTTTTACAATTAGTTAACCACATTAATAATAATAATTAATCTTTCAGATGACAGTGTTAAACAATTTAAATGACCTGTTTGAACTGCTGTATTGGTTGCTGTAAGTGTTGGGGGAAAAAAAATATTCGTAAAAGAAATTCTTATGGTAATACAACGTTTTAAAGTTTTTGTATATTTTTAGTAGTTAAAACAAACGCTAGGCAGGAAGAGGTTGAACAATCTTACGGGTAGTCCAGCAGCAGAACTATGGGGTTGAGCTCCTTCCTGGGTCGATAATAAGCTCGCAGAGGGACTATGAAGTTGTAGAGACCATTTCCCGCAGTTTCTGCAGACACTATAATCAGCTTATTCTTGAAGCCATACGCCTTGGCATCCTCAAAGCTGTTATGTGTGCAGCCCTGAGGAGAGATGGAGTTCAACAGGAAGTCATTCAGACTTTTAGTTGTTGCTGTGCTCTTTTAGGACAAACTAAAATGACTTACAACTAAAGAAACACTGTAAAACAAACAAGATGGAGAAAGGAGTTATGGATATGTGAAATAATTTTTCACCTTATCAAGACGAAGGCAGCAGAACGGAGCTTTCTGTGGTAGGAGGTGGCACAGAGTTGGAGAACTACCGATATACGGTGAGTTTGGAGGGTAGCCCTTCACAAAACTAACAAACAGGTTGTCATCAACAGAACATCACTGAATTACCCACTCATAACAATAACCTTTTAGGGGGAACTTTAATTTATTTCCTCAGTTGTTCTCACAGTTTCTCAGAAAATGTTGAAAACACAAACACACAACTTTACATCGCATCGTATAAGAGCATTTACTCCAAACAGGACCATAAACAGGCTTCTACACTGCAAAGATTTCTCTCAGAATCATCAAATTCATCTTCTTTATGTTAATTATCACACTATGTTTCTGCAAATACTGAGTTTTCAGCTCATTATTAGATTCTGCTGCTGATACTGATGCTTATAAGCCTGGAGGATTATTGCTATTAGGAAGTCTGTAAAGTTTTAATTGTGTTTTGTTTTGATCTGCAACAAAGATTTGGTTTGCTTTTGTGTCCTTTGATTTGTGATTTATCAGCTGCAATTTCTTCAACTAATTTCTGCTTGCTCTCTAAACCACCAATAAAAGATTCCAGCTGTGATTAAGGTGTAGTTGAGAACTGATCACCACATGATGGCACTGTGGGACCTTTAGTGCATCTAGGCATCTGCAGTTACAGCTACAACTTCGAAAAAACGGAGACTACTCAAGGATCCTGTAACAGAGGTTCTGATTTACAGATGTTTGGGTGAGTCTGACAGGTGCTGTTTATGATTGTCAACTGAGAACTTAGTAGGCACATTCAGTCCATTTGAATATATTTTACGCTGCAAAAAGAAACATCTTCCTCTGACTTAATGAAAATAAATGCAACCAACCAACCAGGAGCATTTAAAATATAGATTTGGAGGTGATGCGTTTACACTTACTCTGACCCTACAGAGCCCTCTTCATCGGATTGGTTGGTTTCATCCTCTGATTGGTCGCTAAGGAGGTCGCAGGGCAGAATGGCAGAGGAGTCAGCGATTTCCAGGACTGGTGCAATGCTTGGCCTGCGACTTCCAGCACCGTTCTCTGTTGGTAAGGTCAGTTTGCCGCTTTCCTCGGGAGGATCAGGATGCTGGAGATCTATAGCTACAGTACCTGGAAATTACAGCAGCAGCAGCTGTGTAGATTATACACAGCACTTTTACAATAATTTGCACATAAAAAGCTGTGGTGACCCAGCATCTTAACAAATAACATTCTTTTACACTCTTGAACTCAGCAGTGTCACCTTCAGGAGAAATTATTGCTTTTAGAGAGATCTTGATCTGCAATGGCTGGCATGCAAACAGCAGTGACACTTTCCTTAACATGCATCATATCAACTGCTTGCAATATAATGCATAGTCACAGCACAGTGAATCAGTCAGGTGCATTAAATGCAGGACATATGTGCAGAGCATACGTAATCATTTCTAACATTTGATATATGTCACCAACAATTAAGACAAGTGTAAAAAACAATAGTGAAATATAACTGAATCTTTGAATTGTGATGATTATTTAGTGTAAAAAGAATGAAGCAACATGCACAAACTTACCAAATGAAGTGGCCTGATCAACTTTTACCATCAAAGAAAAAGGACATCATGATAATGTCAGCCAATAAAGTAAAAATAAAGCATGTCAGAGAAAAAATAACATGCATATAAGTCACAAAGCAGCCATTCAGAAATGTTCAGGATGAAATTTAGACTCAACAAGAAAAAGCATTGATTTTCTCTTTTAACTTGCCCACCAAATGCAAAGAGTAGTATTCAAGTAAAAACTTGCATCCTTATTTCTGAAAATCTTTTTCTGGTTTTTCAGTCTTACCCATGCTGGCGATGATGCTGTGCACAGGCAGCCTGGAGGGGGCGTCGTAGAGGCCGGTGATGGGCAGACCCTTGTTGTGCTTCTCCTCCTGCTTGAAGATAAAAGCGGAATTCTCCTCCTTGGTGATGTTGATGTAGTAGCAGGTGTCGGTGGCAGCCATGATGTGGCGGGGTCCGGGATTCAGGAGGATGCACTTATTGTCCTCCCTTTTCACTCCGATCAAACACACACCATACCTGCAAGGTAGTTTAAAAAAAATAAATAAAAAGACCTCAGCTCCACATATTTTTTTTTCTTTTGGTTCCCAGAGACATCCTAATTACTCTAATAGGATCAATGATAGTGAGCCAATATTAAGCTAATGGAGGGTTTACTGACTTCTTGTGGGCATGGAAGGAGGCGTAGGTAAAGCTCTTTCCGTCATACTCCCCGAAAAATTTGCTGTCACATAAACGGATGTGGTAGACCTCGTTTCCAGAGCAGCGTCCATATGTCCTCTGCCACTGCTCCGGTGACATCTGCCCCTCCCTGGGAAATTAACATCATTACATTTACTGTTTAATTTACAGTAGCATTAGACTTTTGTCACAGAAGAATGTCTTTAAAGAACAAATACACAACAAATTTTATGACATTATATAACTATGTGGCCACTAATCGCTCAAATTTTGTCATGACTAAGGCTCCACTCCAGTTTTAATTTATGAAAGAAACAGCTTTAAAATCAAATAATTAAGTCTTGTTTCTCCACATAAAATCAACCCTAATAAAATATCCAGCTCCAATAAAATCAAGAAAATCTACCCTCCTCCAATCCTGATCTCCTAAGCTCTCTCAAATCTACAGATCTACTTTGTTAATGAATTAAATGCTTAAATTAACACCTGCCACAGAAATGGTTTGCACTGAAATACTTATCACACTCACAGCTACAAGCCAGTACATGTTTCCATAATGAGTATTAAAATGGGGGTGTTATGTTTCTGTCAGGGCTGAGAGGACTTGAACAAAATGAGTAAAAGTCAGATTAATAACCTAACTTGTGTTTCTGCTGGTGATATAAATGTACTCGGGCTATTCCAGAAACAGTCTGTGTAAATGTATCATCCCTCATCTTTGATCTGATCTTTAAATGGTGTTGAATCTCAACATGTAAACAATGAACACAAAGCAAATATAAGAAGTGGACAGAGCCAATTTGAAGTGACCCTTTTATCATCTGTGTGTGAGACAGCTTGTTAGAGTGTTAAACTAGTCACTGGGTTAGTACTGAAACATAAAGTAAAGGAAGTGAAGCCTAGACTTCATATGAGTCAAGACTGGGTCCTACATGCATAAAAACTTGTAAATCACTGAAGAAAAAGGGCATAATTTAACTTTAATGGCTTCGATTTCAGATCTAGTTACGAGGTCCATCTTTTATTTATGTACAGTCTGTGTAAATGACTAATCAATATTAAACACTGAGTGCTCAAAAGTGTGCAAAGTAAAGATGTCAATAAAATGACATTTCTGTACATACACAACAGGACATGCAAGACAGTATATATTTATTTACTAGTTAACTAGATTTCTACATTTATAAAATGGCATTTATGACACTGTTAATATTCCATCCGAGTTTCTTCTTTTCAGTTTACATAAAATATAAATTCAGAAAGAAATAATTTGGGGGAAATGTGCTCTCTTGCAAAGAATGACAAGTTTTTCAAAAAAACGTGATGCTGAAGGCAGACTATTAGCTTTGCACAGAAATTAGCCTAACTAATCTACTAGCTAGCACCTTGAAGGCTCAACAAAGCAACATGTTATTGTTTATTTAATCTGTTTTAAACCTTGCTAGCTGATGGATTTGTTATTGTTGGATAAACCAGGCTAATTCTATGAAAAATACATATAATGGACAGGGGATTTAAACATATCTGTTTTTTTTTTTAAATTAGCATAAAAATCATGGCATATACTCACTGTCCTCTGGAGGTGTGAACCAGGAGAGTGACCAGTGTGGACGTGGCCGGACACACACAGTTAAGCGCCAACATGGCATACTTAAACTCTTCTTCACACACCACATGATCTGTTGAGAGACAGTAATTGCGATTACAGATACAAAATAACAAGTAAAATGATTATTTGTTAATTCTTCCCACACTTACCAGCAAACTTGACATGAAATTTATTTTCTGGTTTGAGAATCTGGACGTAGAGAGGGCAGTTTGGAGCAAAGTCCTTTGCAGCCCATGCTCTCAAAATAGTTTGATGATCCTGTGGGGAGAGAAATGTTCTTCACCCAGTGACTCATTCATAAATGAAACAGGAATTCTATGGAGCTTAGAGTTTATTAGAGAGATTCGGTATGAGCTCCATATTTAATAGAGTCAAGATATAATCTGAAAATTTTTAACTCTCCTGGCAAGTATAAAAGCAAGTAGAGTGTGAAGGGAAATTACAGCACTAGCATGATTCTTATCATTAGTGGTTTCAAACTGGAAATAGATTCTGCATCTGCTTTAATTATTTGACTGTTTATGTGACTCACAGCAGCAGTTCGGTCGACTTCATTCCTGCTGCTGAGGATGAAGCAGGCCTCAGCATCGTCCATCCTGTTGAAAGACAGACAAATGATAATATAGCTAGGCTGATAGGTGGGGGGACGTGATGTTAGCTGACGTTAGCCTGCAGAAGTTGCTATAAACAAAGGGAAGAAACCATGTATTAATAGCAGATAATTCACAAGATGCATCTGTGAGTCCTAATAAGTGTGAGATTGAATAGAAGTGCATGAATTTACCAAATAGCCTAATGAGCTCCACATTTAATCAGGACTTATGGATATATTTAGGAATAGGCCACTGTAAAGCAGTTTTACTCCACTTCCTAACTGTCACATGTTTTACTAATGCAGGGATGTTGGCAGGTCAAACTAGTTTCGGTTCTTGCTGATGTGTGTACTGTTTCACGGGAGTAGACCATTGATGTAAAGTGAAAACCTATTACACGACTTTTAGCTGATATTCACCTAGAATTTAAAATTACGACAACATGCACATTTTGAAAAAATTTTAGAAAAATTTTCTAGAAAAATGTTCTGCCTCTGTTTTTCATGTGTTTGCCTGAGTATAGGAATTCAAGCCACGATACTATGTTTTTACTCACTTAGCTCTCATCAGGTCCTGGTCTTTGAGGGCAGACCCTTGCAGGTAGATAACCCTCTGGGACCACAGAGGGATCTGGAGGATACGACGAACCTGAATATCTATCTCTGTCGGACACAGTATTACGACGTAGTAGTCCTGCAAGCAGAAATAAAATCTTTAATTCTTATATATGACATATATAAGAGACTTTTAACTAAATCATAAATTCAACTACAAATCTATTCTTTCTTCCCTCCTCTGTACCTGTAGTCTGGGATGAGCGTAAAACTCGTTGAGAAAGTCCATCAGAAGGTCTATCTTGAGCGAGCTGACACACAACACCACATGTTTCTCTGTCTGCGCCCGGTGGCGGCTGTAGTTCCCTCCCAGCTTCTGGCTCTCCATCCATAGGTACGCTAGCTCCTCAAACTGACACAATAACAACAGCACTAGTGTGAAGTCCAAAAGCAGCAAAAATACATGACAAAAAAGTGATAGATTTGTTTGTCTGGATGCAGATGGCGTAAAAACTGCAGATGGGTATTTTTCTAGCGGCAGGAGAAATCCCTTTTTCTTACCCTATTTATTCCACAGGGAGAGTAAACCCTTCAAAAGGTTTGAAGTGATAATAAATTAAGTGTTCAGTCAAAAGTTAGATGCAGCAACTGTGTGCCAGAGTGAATGTGGACAAATTGTGAGTGAGATAAACTCCTTCTGCAGTCAAAACCCTCTGAGAAGTAGGGACCTTATTAGATTTTAATTTGCTGTCAGCTCACATCAAATTCAAGAATCTTAATATTTGATGATAACCTCATCAAGGATAACCAAAGATGCAAGAAGCTAAAAAAATTGGCTAATTATAGGAGAACTAATGCAAGACACATTTAAAACCCCTCAATTGGCTTGTTTAATCAATCTAGTCCATACCTGGAGTGGGAGGACTACCAGAGCAACACAGATAAGGATAACCACCAGCAACTGGGATGGCCAGATCTGTGGTGTGACGTCCCCGTAGCCCACAGTGGAGAAGGTGACGATGCAGAAATAAAATGAGTCAAACAAGGATAGGTTCTTCCCGGCTCTCTCAAGGTGCTGGATCCCACAGGCTCTACAGAAAAACGAGGGATTACACGCAGCAGACAAATGTCATCCGCTTCAGGATTACAAATTATCCTGGATGATCAGACTTCAATTTGAACAAGATGAAAGGGCAGCAAAATCAATACATCGTATCTCATTTAATGTGACATTGTCGATTGTTTCGTCGGATTCTTCTCACTGCTTGTGCTAATTCATTTGTGGGCTTTCTTTTCACTGACAGTTCACAGATTAAATGAAACCCTAAGGCACAGGGAATTAAGCTGTCTAACTAGACAGTGAGATGAGGAGGCGGTGAATTCTGGTAATGGTTCAAGTAGCCGAAGGTCTATGGCCTAAGAAGAGAACCTTTGATTAAAATTATGGGGTGTTATGGAAATGGAAAAAAAAAGGACAAAAAATGAAGAATAGTTGAATAACTGCGTATCAGTGTGTGATGTAACCTATAATTTAGTTTCAGCATTGTCATTGTAACATAGGCCTGCACAATAGTTAAATTGTAGGAGAATTGATTCAAATTCATTTGTAAAATGCAGACTTTTTCTTATGTTTACAAAAAAGGAGAAAAAATGAAGTACCAAAAACTCTAATTGATTACACAAATGTCTCTCAGACTGATGACTTTCACAATTGGAAAATGATCCCTAACATACCAAAAAATCCACAGTGGAAGTTAAAAGTTACAATTTTCCCTTTACCTTCACAATTGTCCAACATAAACATTGAAAATATATATAGACTTTGAAGGAGTAGTGCAGAAGCAAAACATACCTGGAAATAATTTGGAATTTTATAAAAACCCTTTCATTTTTTCCTCTATTAAAAGTATTGAAAAACAACTTATGACCAAGACTTTGACAACCTCACAGTGAAAGAAGGCATTTCTCACCCACAGTAGCCACAGATCTCTCTACCCCCACCAGCATCTGTCAGCTGTTTGCAATGTGCAGTGTTGCTTTTATTTCTTTATTTTAGCAAATATCGTGCGTGTAATTCCCACCGTCCTCCCTAGATGAAAGGTTAACTATTCCCTGTGAATTAGAACACAATGTCTGAAGACTTAGAAGTGATGCTTTGGACAAAGTGGTTAAAACTGAAAGACTTGGCACAAAACATTTTGCCAAGAGCTGGCAATGCTGTGGTTTTATGCCCTTTTTTATTTTGCCTTTTTTTTTTTACTTTTAAAGGTACAGTGTGTAGCTTATTTGTTTTTTTCTTAGCAAAAATCAAGATTTGCTTTCATAAATATGTATTTTACCAAAGTCTAATCACAATCCCACGTTCTCGTAGCTTAGAATTAGATGTTTATAAATACATAGGTGGTGGCGCACCCAACCGGAGGCTGCCATGTTGCATCGCCATCTTTGAATACAGTAGCCGAAAGGGGACAAACTTGTTAGCCTTGTGCGTTTTACCTGCGAGTCCCCGCTGTTTCGGGGGGAGGGGGAGGGTGCGAGGTGGTGTAAACAAGCCGAGACGACCGTGGATCATTCAGCTTGCCAGCTTACATTGAAATGGAGGACCATCTATTCTCTTTGCCCGCGAGACGAGGAAAAAAATAGCCAAGAAAATAAAAATAAATAATAACCGGGAGAAAATAAGAGTGTACATCGGTGGAGCATTTACCATATGGAGGCAGCTGATGAGGAACGCGGAGGTTGTAGCTTGCTGCTGAGTAGGTTAGTTAATGTAATCAAACAGTGAAGTTTATTTTGGCGTTATGTTAGAAACAGGGCAGGGTGGTCCAGCAACTACTTAATCCGCCTGTTTAAGTCGGATCATTTACTGTTACTTGCTATATAAAACGGCAGAAACGGCTAATTTGTTAGTTAGCCTACAGTAGAAAAGCTACGTTGCAACAGTTTTCAGTTGTTACGCTTCACAGAAGTCATACCAGTAGGCAACCGTGCACTTCTTTCAGACGTATTTTCCGAGAGCTTTCCCTCGTGTTTCATATTTTATTTCAGCTGATTTGTCAACTGGATGGGGGTAGTTGTCCTCTTTCTAGTCAGACAAAATAGACCAAAACGCAGCATTCTAACGCAAAAATATCTCTCAGATAATAATTATTTCCTATCAATACATCGCCCACCTCCCTGGATAAATCAGCTAAAATACATGTTATTAAACACAGAGTAATGTTACACCAGCGCCGACAGTCCACTGCCCTGCTTTTACTTCCTCTTTCTCTCCCTTCATTCGATGATCTCCGAGTCTGCAAGTCACAAAAAATTATTTCATACGATAACATTAGCTATTAGCAGTAGCTTGGTACTAAATAGATGGAGGGCACGCTTTTAACTTATTGGCATAAAAAAATAATAAAATATGTATTGTTCTGTTCCTCATCACCTGACGGGACACTCGAACTTCACATTTATGAATCTCCGCGGCTTCCGTAGTCATAATAACGCTCTTCAACGGTGAGGCTCCAGTGGAGCACTACTCGTTTGCATGTAATATATTAGCGCACCACTAGATGGGAGTAATTCTTACACACTTTAAGTTAGAAATGGAAAAGTTAAGTTGCCTAAAGTAATAAACCAATTAGTCATTTTTAGTTTTATTTTTCTAGAAATCAGGTCACATTCTTTGCTTTTAATAGAATCCATCCAGACTTGAATGCAACTGTATGGTTGGTTCTAGTAATTAAGTATGTAGCGACTATCTAATTCCATCCTTTTAGTCACTCTGGGTGTGGGGGATCCAGGTGTTAACGCGCTTTAATAAATTAATGTCCAGACAAAAAAAAAGTTTGGGGTGTTTTACCATTTATTAAATGACTGCCATACATAAATCAATGACGAGCTTTAAGTAGCGTGGCAAGGCATAGTGGAGCATTATTTAGCAGAAGCATTGACTATTGGAAGCGGTAAAAACCACGTGACCTCCCATCACCCAATCACCCCGTGCACTGTCACCTCTACGCCTATATGCACTTCCCTCGACCCCGCCACCAGTAGTCGAGGGAAAAATAGGTCACATGTGCCATTCCAACGTAAACAAACACCACCACCTGAATAAACCTGAACCAAACAATAAAACAGAAATAATAGCTCCTACATGGTATTTAACTAATTTAATCATATATATTTTTAAAGGTATCTCTACTAAAGAAACTATGAATCTTTGGCCTCACCAATGTCACTATAACTTCCATCAGTACACCATGTCCACGGCCAAGGGCTGTTTGAACAGATGTAAACTCACCCAGTGAAAACCAGACATAGTAAGGTGCAGATGAGGATGAACACCTGGTTGAACATGGCAGAGTGTGTCCTCTGGATGGCACGATGGAAATCATTCTGCGCACAGAAAGACGTTATGTTGTGTTGATCGGTTCTGTGTAACCAATCACTGATAAAACATTAAAACATTTGTAAGATCTCAAGAAAAGGCTGCATTTGTTAAAAATTTATTAGAGCTCCTCGTCACAGACTTGCGCTGATTCAAGGATGACTCCCTCATTGTGCTGCTGGTGCTTGTTCACACTGACTAAACAGAGACTGTCAACTGTCATCTTAATGAGGACTTTCAAACATGTAATGTTGTAGAGGAAGAGGATGGAACACAGTGTGTCTAAAGTGGTATGTTTCCACATCACTGACTTTCCCTTTCACATACAGTTTGGCTGTATGACTGCCTTCGCTGCTGAGTCAGAGATACATATTTACCCCCCTTTTCCCCTCCATACCTCACACTGTTCTTTCTAAACTGAACTTGAAAACATGTCACTTTCATGGGATACGTGTTATATTATTTTACATCAAACCTCTGAAGTGCAGAGTGTGATGAATTGTACGTGACAGTCCAAACACTTAGACTAGACTCTCTCATTAGCCTGACCTGTATAGATTTTTCTGTCTTAGTATATTAGCGCAGCACAAAATTGGTAAGAATACAAAAACAATCAGCTAATTCCTGACATAAACTTTATATTTGATTACTTTTTGCAGCCAAAACCAGAGGCTTCTCTTCTTCGGCCAAGCATTCAGATCCTCCAACATTAGCATACTGTCTATCCTGAAATGTTGCAGCTCACAACTCATTTTCAGTTGCACCTTGTTAGCATGTCCCGCCTGCTATCGCCTTCCTGCTGGCCCTGGATTCTACCATCTGGTAACTACCACTTTGGCATGAAGCTCTCATTCTGTCAAGGCCTCATCTGAATCACAGCGAGAGCACATACAACACTGGCTAGATATAATCTAACTGTCCTGAACGTGATGTACCAGTTCCTCTGCATCTATAGCAGACTCTACAGCAGGCTAATTTGTCAATGTAACCAGAGTTACTGCTACAGTGATAGACAGACTAATGCAGACTGCAGTCTAACTCAAAAGAAAGTAATTTGGTCTGTTCATTTGAACTTGTTTAGTTATTCTTTATAAACAGCCACAGCCTTCACGTCCAGCATTACTCCAGCTCTAATATGGTTGCTGTAGGAAGGGTAATGCACTCTTAAAACTTGCAGAATTGAGGAAAACAGGATCAGACGGTAGTAGTAGTTTTCAGTAGCTGAAAAAATTACGTACAATCATGTTTTCCAGGGCGCCTTTGGCAAGCCAGCAGTTAAGAAATACAGGGACAAATATGTTTCTTAATGGAGCCCAGAAGATCTTAAGGAGAAAGGGACATGAAAAAAAGAAGCATTAGTTAAGTAATGCTGAAAAAAAGTACTTACAAATATGCAGCAAGACTATGGAGAATAAAATTAAAATTTGCTTCGTTATTTCTAAATGAGCTTGTATTTATAGTAAAATCCTAAATCTGTGGTTCATGACAATGTAGCCTCTAGGTGAAAGGTGTTTGTGCTAACACACTGTTTTACATAGCAGGAAGATCAGGCAATTTACTTACTGTGATTATAAATGGCACTGTATTGATCATCTCCAATATGAAGGATATCTGGAAGATCTGCTCCCAAATGTTCCCCTACAGTGAAAATTGATGGCAAATAATTCAATGAATCAGTGAGAAAAGTATCGAATAGTTGCAGTGATGATGGAGGAACTCTGTACACGAGGGTAAACAGCTACAGTTTATTCTAAATATGAAATAAATAAAAATTTCTAGTATATAAACAGTTTTAGTGCTGATATCTTAAAACAACACTCCTCATTGCTTGTTTGTGTCTACTGCTGGTGATGCTGAGCAACCATATCGGAGTTTATAGAAGACAAATAACTGCTTTATAATTACATCTCTCCATCATTTGTAATCTACAGTATGTTGCATCCTCTGCTCTTTAAGACCACGTTATGTAATCCATTTTATCCCTTATAATTGTGTGCTAAATTATTTATTCAATCTCCGAATGAGAAAAATCTAGCATTTTTCAAACAGCAGAGGCACAAACATTGTTTATCCAAGCGCTAACAGCTTATTGCGACCACGGGGGAAGACTTTATCTTCGAGACAGGCAGCTGATAATAAACATAGACTAAAATCATGACACAGCAAGGATGCAGGACTGCATATTACTCACATACAGAGAGCAAAGCTCAGATTGTGACCCCTAATTTGTACTGGATTCTGTCAATAACAGAGCTAATAAAAGGCTTGTAGAAACAAAAGTTTTTTAATGCTTCAGTAAATTGGGCAAAGACAATATGTTACATCTGTTCTTCATAAGATAAGGGCAGTAAGAAAGCCAAAACAATACATAGAAGAAAGAAGAACAAGACATGGACAAACACAAATGGATTAACTAAATATTGTGCATTTTAAAATTAAGATCACCTCAGGGGTTGGAGGTGAAAACAATTGTGCAACATGTTTAAATGAAGGTAAGCTGTAGGAGAGGTCGGGGAGGTGTTTTCACAAAGATCCTGAAGTAAACAGACTGTGTTGTATATAAAGTCAAACTAAAACTCAAAATGTTTAATGTAATATGATATTAAAAATCTAACACATGTATATGATGCAGTCAAATTTAAGGAAGTAATTTCCAAGCACACGTTTAATAATATTGATGTCTTTGAGTGCATAAAACTACAGATGAAGTGCATCTTTGGATAACTTTTATATTAAACACATCACATCCATCTCTCCAAACCTGTTTACATAACATTTCATTCTCAGACAGCATACGCCACGGGTGCTTTGGCTGCAGTACTTTTAGTCCATGAGAGAGAACAAACAGACAGTACTGGACTTAAATCAAAAAGTTATAGGACACCAGTAAGGATTAATGAGAGAAACTGAGCACCGTGAAGGGGTCACTTACCTTGTAGCTGAGATATGTGATAAGCATAGTCTCCAAGAAACTGATTAAGGCCACTGTCACCTGCAGCAGAGGGGAAACGGAGATGAATTAAACTTGAATTTGCAGACTCATCTCTTCTGGCTATTCAGCCTTCATGGAGTAGCTGTAGCACTTAATATTTTTGTCTGATAAATGACTGCTGTGTTTTTTGGTGTTGGATTACTCTGAGATTCAGCTCATGCAGTGGGATTTGATTTATGTGCACTTTTCATTGCAGTACTATCGTTCTCACCTGTATTGCCCATACAGGCTCCCGTCTGTCCACACAGAAAATCAGCTTCCTGTCAAAAATCATCAGTAAATGCAACACAAGATGCTGAACACAATTGAAATGATCATGGTACACATTTTACTGAAACTTACCAGTTGATTTCTGGTGACTCTGTTGTGTTAAGTACACTACTGTTCTGACATATTACACTGCAGAAGAACACAGACAAAACCAACATTGTAAGTGTGCGTATGGGAGAAAAGATGTTAGCTTTTAGTCTAAGATGTTAACTCACTGGGTGAGTTAACATCTTAGACAATGTTCTTAAACAGTGTCAATGTTTTGTGGGGTTTGGTTTGGGGAGACAAGTTCTATGAAATATTATTGAATAAAAAAGAGCTCCTTAAACAAATAAATCCAGAACATTTCACATAAATCCCTGCCCAGTGCTTTTTTTAATTATATTTTTTATGTGTGTGTGTGTGTGTGTGGGTGAATGAGATTATTATGAGGTGTGTGCTTTAAATTGCTATATTATATACTTTGGTGTTATATACTTTGGCTTTATTATGTAAAGCACTTTGTATTGCATGAAACATGCTTTATAAATAAAGTTTGATTTGATTTGATATATGTTCTCATCTATGCACAGGCCAACTGGAAAATATTTTCTTAAAGAAATTCTCTGGCACATACTGGCTCATGTGGTTTGTTTGGAACAGATAGAAAAGATCTGTAGAAAGAACTAATAGAAAAATGTCCACTCTTTTTCTAAAAAAGAGAGAGAAAAGAAGATATTATCCAGATAAGAAAGATGTAATGAAATATGTAATACCAGTATATAGTGAACCAAATGTACGTTTTCTTGTTTATTATTATTATATTATTATTATTATTATTATTAGTAGTAGTAGTAGTAGTAGCAGTAGTAGTAGTAGTAGTAGTATTATTATTATTTAAACAGGCATGAGCTATGTCTTTATGATTCCCCTAGTAAAACATGTAGAGCTGTTGTATTTGGTAAAATGTGGTCAGTCTTAAGCTAAAAAACGAATAACATCGATTAGACATGTAGTAGCAACATTAGAATTGACCGGAATACAAGTTCAGCACTTTTTGACTAAAAAAAGGGACGATGAACTTGTTGGATCGGTAAAAAAAATAAATAAAAAAATGGCAGTCATAGATAATTGTAGAATCCTTTCTTTGATAAAGAACAAATCTTTGAACCACTTCCAAAAAAAAAATTGTTGTAATAATAGTTCTCAAGCATAGAAACACTGGATGAATGCTGGAAGAATCATCTTAAAAAGCCAGGTCATTTCTGGAACAGGGTTTTAGACAGATGGATGGATAAAGATGGATCAAACCTTCACACAAGTTGGATAACAGCTCATAATCTGAGGTAATCTGTACAAAAATTTGTAAAACATGTGTAGACTTTAAAAAAAAGAAGAAAGAAATATAAAAGAAAAAGAAAGAAAATAAGATATAAGCAACATGACATAAATTTAAGATGCAGCTGCTGTGAGACTCACCATGGGTTTTCCTTATTGGGGTTGTCCAGGCTGACTCTCACTATGTAAAGGGCACAGGTGAGAATCTTCAATGCGAAGTTGAACAAACGTATTCTCAGACCTATGGAAAAACCAAAGGAAACAGCTGATTTACTTTTATTCAGTATTCATTTAGGTACAGCTTTCTTACTTATTTTTTTATTACTCTGCAGCCTCATGTTAAAACTGGCAATAAAAAAAAGCGAAATCCGTTTATTTCAGAGAACTGGTACAGCAACACCAGTAGCTCAGGTGCATTAATGCCTATATCCTCGAAGCGTAACTAATGCTGTGCTACCCTGGCGCCTTGTCACTACTGATTTCCCATGATGCATAGCTTTCAAATCCTCATAGAATAACACCAGAGCTTTTATGTCCATAGACCATGTTAAAGAACTGTAAGGAAAATGACTGACGGGCTTATTGAAAAGGAATAGTGTTTGTGGAATCACAATTTTCTGTTTGAACAAGCACAAACATACAATACTGTGCAACAACGACCCCTCGTTTCTTTATGTGTTGCCAGGAAACCTGGAAATAGCTGCTGCAATTTACTGAAATATGGTAACATAAATGAAAATACAGTTTATACGGCAAAGACAGATTTTACACGATTCTACAGTCCTAATTTGTATTCAACACAGCCTAATTTTTATTATAATTCTTCAAGTAGGCTTCAGGAATAGTTCTCCAGACTTCTAAAGGGCATTTTAAAGCTCTTCTTTAGATGCCTTTTGTTATGTTTTCTGTCGAGATGATCCCCTTCAGTAATGTTGAGATCTGGGCTCTGGACAGGATTCACCACTCTCTATGGCTTCGTTGATATTCAGTCCAGTTTATGCATAATTTAGAATACTTCAGCCTTTTCTCCCTGTTTCCCTTCCTTAAGAAGAATTTCTCAACAGTCATCCTTCCATGGAGACCACTTCTGATGAGGACTCAGGTGAGGTCTGAGGTCTGTATCAAGATATTTTCTTTAACTTGGTTTTCTAGGCTTACAACATTTTCCTTTGTCCTCAACCTGTCTAGTTTTGTATCATTTTTCAAGGATGCCGCACACCATGCTGTGCTATGTTACATTTTCAACTATTAGCTCTATTGGAATCACATTGTTAGTGCAAAAATACAGTTATTAGAGTCTGTCACACCGTGTTGGGTTTTTTGGGGCTTCTTTCATTAATTGCAACTAAAGAAATTGGAACTTTGGAGCAATCTTCCAGTAACTCGACCAAAAAATTGTGAAAATGCAGCCAATTTTTTTAAAGAAAAACTCTGAAAGATCTGGTGAACTATTGCATAAGACCACTTTGAAAGATTACAAAAAAGTCTGAGTGCTTGGAAGCAAGACATAAAGAAGTGAGTAGTCGCTCAAGACACAGATAAGCAGGCACATAACCCTCACCATCAAATTAAACATAAACACAGAAACTTGGCAGCAAAATGTCCTTAGTAGCCAGGGGGTGGTAGTAACTTTATTACTCCTTTCTAATCAGCCTCGGCAGCTATTTAATCTCTTTTGACATGGCCTCCATAAATAAAGCCTGTGCCAACGCTAAAATAATTTGACAAAAAAAAAAACACGCAAATAGAGTCACACAGGCCTGCAGCTAAGAGTGACATTTTAATTACACATCAAATTACACTGATACTTTACGTCACAGACTCTGGGTGCTTAGTTATGATAAAAAGTTGAGTAAAAGTCAGCATTTGAGGATATGGCCATAACCTGTTCCACTGAAAGCATCACATAGTGAACATTTTTGCAATTGTATGCAAATGAATGGGTTCCAGTCACAATGCACCAGACTGCTGGGCTGTTATGCTTTAATATATGTGGCACAGCCAGTCTTATCTCCTAATGAGAAAAAAACACTGCAGCTCTGCATCGTCTCAAAAAGTGGGCCAAACCCGTCCATGCTGAGCCACATTGTGCATGCCCAAAGAAAGCAATTCACAAAGAACTGTTAATGTAATATGAAAACCCTAAGAGAAGCAGAAAGTGGTTATACACCATTACTGACCACAATTTCCTATATTATGATGCTATTTGTTCATTTAGCTTTGAGCAGATCTTGTTAGCTGTATCCTCTTACCATTTTTATCATAAGAGCAGACTTATGATATGGTTATGGTTGACGCTCCTGTCAGCTATACTTACTTGACCTTTGGTTTTTGATGAAGAAAAGCTTCAGCCTCTCCTTGAAGGTGTTTTCATTCACATAGAACTCTACTTGCACCCTGTGGAAAAAGTGATAGGTTCATTAAAGCTCCCCAACTCCAACACATATACTAACATTCATATTATGTAATCAAGAGACAGAGAATAGCTCATTATAGTGCCGACAAGCATGAGTTAAGGGATGTGTTAACCCTTATAAAGACCCATTTAATTAAATTTTTTTTACAATAAATGTTACATGTAACAATAGCTGTGATAAGGACAGTCATATTTATCCATAAATTTAGAATATTTATCTGAAATTGAAAAACAAGGGGAAGCAAAACACCTGAGTTTTAGGACTGACAACAAGTTCACCATATGTACCGTTAACCTAGTTTTAATATATTTGGCAATGCATGACAAGTTTTTAGTGTATATTTAACTACTCTAGAATACTCTATAATCATAATAGTCATACTCTAAAATTGTAAAATTACCAGATCTGAAAAATGTTTCTAGTTTAACTGTCCACACCAAGAAAAGTCTGTTAAGATGAAAATATTTCTTATAATGCCACATTAAAAAAAAAAGAAAAAAAAAGTGTGTAAACTTTGCATTAGTCAGTATGCATAAACTCTTATAACTTCATAAGACTAAACATGACTTGGATTTTTATTGTGCAACACTAGTGTATCCTTTGCTATGCAAATTACAACATGCATATAGACTTGCTTTGGCCTACGCTGACACTCTTATAATGGTGAACCTACTGTGAAGTTCATGTATAATGTAAGCATATTCTTAAATATTGTTTACAGTATCTGCATCCCTTTGGTTTGTCTATTTTTTAGATATAAAGACATGAGAAGATGAGAAGACAACCTGGTTTAGATTGAAAACTTAGACATAAGTTTCCTGTAATAATTAATAATCAGCTCTATACAAAAAAAACAATACAACATCAAGTTTTTCCTCACCAATCACACGTTGCATGAAATATTAAAAGCGGTGAAAGACTTGAGTAGACATAATAGACTTTAAGTTGCCCGAGAGGTTTGACCAACAATCACTTAAGCTGAGATCAGTGACATGGCTGCAGACATGTTGGCAGGTTAGATGAATGCAGGTAATGAATCAGGTCTCTTGTTAGTTCGTGTAATGCAGAGAGCTCTTGTCTAATAAGCATGAAGGCGAAGTAATAACAGCCTCACCTTCACAGAAGGGACCCTCAGAGCCTCATAGCTTGTCTGACAAGATGAATACAGGGTACAAAACAGCAGGGGAGGGGTGGAAAGAGCAAGTGGGCAACTACAGCAGCCAATTCCTGGGAGAGGAACACTGTATATGTGTAGTGTGGATAGAAAGTGTAGGTGGAAGAAGGAACATTACATATGAGCCATCTTTTAGCTTTCCTTCTGTTCCCCCTCTTTATTACCATAGAGACAGCTTTGAGGGCAGAAAATGTTCCATCATGCGTTTGTAATGTTCTCTCAGCATGAGAAATTAAACGGAGACAGACACATAATGATTACCGTATATTGACCTTTTCCACGACTTTACAGTTTTTAAACCAATTCAACCAAGAGGACATGTGTACCCTGCTCCTGCCTGTTAATTGCAGGGATAAGCTCCAGGTCCTCCATGACCATGAATTGGAGTAAGCAGTATAGACAAAAAAATAAAATAAATTAATTTAAAAAAATGGATGGATGGATGGATAAGCCTAAATCAAAATCAAATCAAATCAAGTTTATTTGTATAGCCCTATATCACAACAAAGTTGTCTCAGAGGACTTTACAGA
>JBAMHW010000012.1:9026940-9037043 GCA_037177495.1 Rhadinocentrus ornatus
GAGATGCACCAGGTTAGAAGGGGGCACACACAAGGTGATGGGGAGTGTCCAGGTGAGTGGGTGATGCATCAGGTTAGATACCTGAATGAATTGAATAATCAGAGACAGACTGTAACACAATGATGGCTATAGAGGCTTCATGTTTACCCAGCTGGCCCATACATGCATGCAATTACTCCTCCTACAGGAAAGAAAATGAGCAGAGCAAAGCCGGAAATGTTCATTTCATGATATTTGCATTAGAGCTTGTTGAAAGAGAAAATTTATGTCCAGTCTGTGTCTTTCTTGTTAAATATGGATACCTTAAATATGAATGCTATATGGAAGATATTTTCTTATATAATAAAGCAAATTTTAAGGCTTTTGGATTGATGGACATTACGTGGATACACGTGATGGTTAAAAAATTATTCTTGTAGTCAAAAACACTCAAATGTGCAATGGAAAACTAATAGTATTCTTATTAACTTTAGCTCACCTAAGAGCCTCATAGATCTGAGTCTCTGGGTATTAAACGCAGGGTCAAAGTAGAATGTGTCACTGTCGAACAGACAGGCCCCCATGTTTGTATTTCTGCCCACATAATAAGCAGAAAGAACATAGCCAATGACAAAAAATACTCTGCCTGGGATAATGTGTTTACTTGTGTTTCCATGTACCCCTGACTCAGGCAGCAAATAGCACTTCTTCAACACTGAATTACTGCCAACAGCTGCAGAACCACAGCAATACCATTTAAGTACCTGCACTGTTTGAAATCACTGCAAACCATCACTAATCGTCTATAGGCATAAGCAGCTTCAGCCAGGCTGTCTAATATAAACATAAGTGAGGTGTGAATGCAAGAAGCCGCCCAGTATTAACACAAGGTTGGTATTAACTTTTAACAAAGCAGTATTAGGAATGGTTAAACAAATTCATGTTAGTAATTAATGACCAAAAAGGATAAGAAGTAGTTTTAAAAAATATAAATAGGTGATAAGGAAATAATGCAAAGTTTTTATTGGTAATGTGATGCAAACGTACAAAAACTGTTCATCAGGACCAATTTTGAAGGCTTATAAAAAAGCATTTTACAATATGTAGACCTAGGATTTTCACACAGAAAAGGTTTGTGCTAACCAAAGCTGAAAAAAGAAATATTTTCAGTTGTCAGATGCTCTTTGCCATGTGGAATATTTTTTGCATGGTCACCGGTGGGCAGCAGTATCACTTAGTTTCTGGGGTTGTAATAATCACAGGATCCCCACAAGTGTTTTGTTAAAACCACAGATGTTTCTCAGATACTTCTGACACTGACAGAAATAATTAATCAAGCAATTGCAAAGCAGCAACTCAGTACCTTTAGTCACGTAGACATGGTCAAGATGACTTGCTGAAGGTCCAACTGCGCTTCACAATGAGAAAGAAAGGGGATTTAATTGATCTTGAAAATGATTGTGTTGCCGGTACCAGATGGGCTGGTCTGAGTATTTCAGAAACTGCTGATCTGTGATTTTTACACCCAACCATCTCTACGGTTTACAAAGAATGTTCTAAAAAAGAGAAAATATCCAGTGAGCAGCAGTTGTCTGGATGGAAATGCCTTGTTGACGTAAAAGGTCGGAAGAGAAATGGTAGAATAGATAATAGAAAGGCAACAGGAACTCAAATAACCACTGGTTACAACCAAAATGTGCAGAATATTTTGTCCTATATATCCTGCTACATTCAGATAGTATGGTCAGAACTTATAATAATAATAATCATTTATTAGTCCCACAGTGAGGAAATTCTTTCTCTGCATTTAACCCATTCTAGCTACTAGGAGCAGTGGGCTGCCAGATTCCGGTGCCCAGGGAGCAGTCGGGGGTTGGGGGCCTTGCTCAGGGACCCATAGTGGTTTCTTACCTTAGTTGCCAGCCCAGGGACTTGAACCCAGGTTCTCCAGACCTAACCACTAGGCTAAAAGGTCAAGGTGCTGAGGGGATCCGGTATGGTGGCCTAAGGATTTGGTCTCTGCTTTTTGCAGATGATGACGTTCTGTTGGCTTCATCAGGCCGTGATCTTCAGCTCTCCCTGGAGCCGAGTGTGAAGTGGCTGGGATGAGAATCAGCGCCTCCAAATTCGAGACCATGGTCTACAGCTGGAAAAGGGTGGAGTGTTTTCTTCAGGTCGGGAATGAGGTTCTGCCCCAAGTGGAGGTGTTCAAGTATCTCTGGGTCTTGTTCACGACTGAGGGAAGGATGGAGCGGGAGATCTGCAGGCGGATCGGTGCAGCATCTGCAGTAATGCGGACTGTCGGGGTGAAGAAGGAGCAAATCAAAAGACAAAGCTCTTGATTTACCAGTTGATCTACATTCCTACCCTGACCTATGGTCACGAGCTGTGGGTAGTGACTGAAAGAACTAGATTACATAGAAGCAAATACAAGCGTTTGGAATGAGTTTTCTCTGCAGGGTGGCTGGGCTCTCCCTTAAATATTGAGTGAAAAACTTGGTGATGTAGGAGAGGCTCAGAGCAGAGTAGCTGCTCCTCCGCATGGAGAGGAGCCAGATGAGGTGGCACAGGGGATCTGGTCAGGATGCCTCCTGGAGCACCTCCCTGATGAGGTGTTCTAGGTATGTCCCACTGGGAGGAAGCCCCGGGGAAGACCCAGGACATGCTGGAGGGACTACATCTCTCAGCTGGCCTGGGAAAGCCTCGGGACGTGCTGGTGAATGTGGCCGGGGAGAGGAAAGCCTGGGCTTCCCTGCTTAGGCAGCTGCCTTAGCTGGCATATACTAGCAAGGTGAACCTAATAAAGTGCCTGAGCTCATGTAAAAAAAAAGTGGAACTCATCATCTTAGTTACAGTATCTCAGACCAATCTGGTGACTTGACTGATATCGCTTGTTGAACAAGAGTTTTTGATAAGACCCATACAGGCAGTCATATGTCATGTTGTCTCATGAGCAATGTGACAACAGTATTTTGCTCTGACAAAGAAAGCAGCTGAAAATAGAAAAGAATACCATGCACCAGGCAGGCAGACATAACAGCTTCAAGAATTCTAAAAATATCAGCCTTGAATATGAATTCTCACAAAACTGGTGTGCTGCTGCTTCTGTTCCTCTGAGCAGCAGCTAAAACATCCAGTGCTGAACAGAAGGTATAAGTTAAAAAAATGTATTAAAATGCAAAAACAGCTGAAAGGGCCAGAGGCCCTTTGTAAAATGTAAAATGAACTTGTTATAAGTAGCTAAGAGGGAGAAAAAGACTTTAATGGGTGTGAAGTAGCCTGAGAATTGCAGGTCCATGTTAAAGATGAAATAAGAGAAATGGGTCTTTTTGGGTCATGTACAGCGTCCTCACCCTGTGTGCACTGCATGTGCAATGCAGTTGCATGTGTATATGAAGATAATTTTGCTCTCAAGCCTTTTCCATGGGTAAGTGTCACACTGCAGCACAATTTATTATAGTACAGCATAGAATCATCAGCTGAAAGATGCTGATACAAGCCAAACGTCGTGTCTTTCAAGGTCTGTCATAAGTGGTATGATGGTGTGCAACTAAAATAATGTTCATTTCATTTTTGACAATACTGACCATTTAATTTCTGGTTGAGTCATCAGCATCTAAAAAAACAATACTAGAAGCTTAGTAGCTTTAAAAAGATGCTGATGAGAACAACTCTACAAGACAGAATTTTAAAAGCCCCATTATGTGTAATAATTAGAAGTTGTTGAAAAAGTGCTTTCATGCAACCCCTTGAGGCTTAGTGTAAAAAGTACAGAGGGCACGTGGCTGTCAGATTGAATGGGCAGGTAACTTTGTAGCTGAGTATGAAGGCCAGAGCAAATTTTGCATAATGTACAAAAGTATCTAAACCTGCACTGTCTGAAAAAAGAAGGAAGAGAAAAGTTACCTTGACAAAAGCAAAAAAAAAAAATATATATATATATAACAAACCGGCTTTTACACTCTTCTGTAAGGAAGATAAATTATTACAACCTACTAATGATTAATTATATTTTGGGTCTGAAATAGTGCACAATCAAGTAAAAATAAAAATGAGAAAATAAATCTGAATATTTCTACAAACTGTTCTTTTAAAGGTTTATCTAAAAAAAATCTACTTGAATCTAGAAAAAAATATTTCTTTTATGTTAAATTCTTGCAATAAACAATAAATTGAGTCATTATGGTGTTTTGGAAGTAAATTCCAATCCTAAACTCCAATTAAAAACTAATATACACAAACATTAGAAACTGGTCTTGAAGTGTGAATGTGACCAAGTTTACGCCCTTCAGAGACAAGGAAATTAACTTTGATGTGGTCGTTGACTTAATTACTTTTTAATCACTGATCATATGTCCTTCCTTTCAACAGGCCTTTCTGAAAAATCTTGGCTAGCTACCTGCTATAACATGCCACTTAAAAAGATTTCAGCAGGTGGGTTAAAGTTTGGCCATACATTGGTACCTACCTACTACAGCTATCCAGGGATGCCTCACTAACTAACTCTATTTTTACACCTGAAGCAGTTAAATCAGCAGGAAAGCACCGGTTCTTGAATATTTCTGCTGTTAAAGATGCAAAAATCATGCTCATCATTCTCTTTGATTCTGATCATTCAGAGTACATATGGTGTTGTGCTACCCCCCCCCCACCCCCCAAAAAAAAGCCTACAACAGAAGGAAAATGATAACCAGCTGCTGAATATGTTTTACAATGTTCATGATTCTGTTTATGTCCTCTTAATAGCATGTTAAGATGCAGTGCCTTTAATTTAAAGACACATGCTCTGAAAAAAGGAGACTTTTCCTACAGTCTGATATTCACATCATGTTTCATGTAAGATGTTCCATAAGCACAAACCTTTACTTGGTGCATCATCACAAAAGAGGATTACCGTGATAAAGGGAATGCTCGGATGTCAAACATTTACAGCTCATCACTCAGCACACCCGCTTCACAATCCAATTTCCAATAATACTGCAGCTCTAACAAACTATCAAGAGATGACTACGCTTGAGTGGCGAAACATCTGCAGGAGGGCTGCTGCTGACATGCAGTGGACAATTACAAGTAAAGGCCCAGGCTTTCCTCTGAAAAAGTGCAACCAGAACTGATTAACATCTCCACAAAAAGTGTGCTGATAACTGATTGTATGCCCTCTTAAGAGGTTCTTATAGTGATTCACTAGAGATGCACTAGAGCTTGATGAACAGTTTTCTCATCCCATTACAGTGAAATAGTTGCACATTGTTGTATTTTTAGGCATTTAAGTGACATGACTCCAAAGATCTCCACATCAGTATGCTTGAGAAGTGAGATGTATTGTATTTGGACCTGAGTGGTGGACCTACCAATATGTTTTGCACATTCAAGGTCCTCTAGCCTTTCTCTGCAGCAGTGGCACAGCTAGAGTTTTATACATGAGATGACCAGAGGGGGCACAAGACTATCAAGAAGGCCATACACTAAAAAAGGAAATTATGCTCATCTATCTAATACACAAACATTCTCTGCTATACTCTACTGTGATAACTGTGGTCATATTAGAAAGAGTGGGAAATAAAACATCTATACATTAATAATCTGGATTACCAAGTGGAAATATTTAAAACATGTTAAAAAAGGTCCATAGAAAGTAAGTTGGCTGTTTTGGGTGCACAATGTGGAACTTAAAGTGGTAGTAGGAGTTTCAATGACTTCTTCCCCTTGCAGTTCTGGCTTACTGTCTGGTGGCGATAGAGTGGATCCTTGTCTGACCTAAATGATTTGTGTGGCTAGCTTCATGTTGTGAGCTGGGTTCTCCTTCATCAGAAATATATCCCTTTTATTTTTACTCTTTTATCTTCTTATAGAAAATAAGACTGATTACAGGCTATATTTCTCTACATTTTCATGCAGTAGCTGACATTAAAATCAACTAACAGCCTTGCTCGCTTCCTATTTAAACTGATGTAGTTTTAGCTCAGTCTATGTAACTTGCATACAAGGATTCTTAGAGAATTTTTTATAGTTTGATTTTAGCTCCAATGTGAAAATATTAATTAACCGAGTTGCTGTGTAGTCCGTTAATATGCTCACTAAAAACTAAATATGACATGATTTCCTCACATTATCTTAAAACTAATAAAGGACTCTCAAAGAACTAAATTAACATTGCTATGTAGCTTCATGCTGACATTAGGTTAATAGCCTTACATTACATTAGTAGTTCCACTTGCACAGAGACTAAATGTCTTCTAGAAATGTGCCACCAAATGTAAATATTTTTAAAGGACAACTAATTAGGAAACTACGTTAAAACCTACTTCAAACTAGCGTGGTGACACTGGTGATCCATGCATGACCAGAATGGTTCTGTCCTCCTCCTGGCCGTTCAATCACCTGAGGTGGCACAGGTGACTTCACAGGTGGCCAGTGCCACCCTGGCCACCCCTTTAGCTCCAATCCTGCTCTGTAGCATCCCAACTATGTCTACATTTTTATTTCTATTAAAATAATGACCACTGGTTGAATTGCCTTGTGATGGCACAAGCAGAACTTTGACAAAATATTATGACCTGACCATGATGTTTAGTTTGAGTAAACATTGTAGTGTAGAAAAATTAGATTTATTTTTAAAAAAGCTGTGAAAAGATCATTTTTGGAGGGGACACCAGATGCTGCTGTGAACCAAACATTGGGTTTGCTTAAAATGTAATGAAATCATTATGAGATAAGTTCAAAATGGCATGAAAAATTCATTGTATTCATTCTGTTTAAAGCAATATGTCAATAAATTCCTCTGCAACGATATGATTTCACTACCTGCAGACATGTTGATGTGAAACACCCTCAGTTAATGAATTTTTTTCAGCCATCTGAAGACCAGACAGACAAGTTGAGAAATTTGAGTTTGACTTATAATTTAAGTAGTTTAAATGAAACCAGTTTGTATCAAAATAACAATATTTAAACCCTCATACGTCAACCTGGCCTTTGTAACTTGGCACTTTTCTTCTTTAAATAATAAATTTATAAGAACATCAGACTTGTGAGTTCCTGCCTTCTGATTAACTTTCTTTTTTTTAAGCAACATTAGCATTTTATGTTTTATTCTTAAATAAGGTGCATGTTGTACTACATTTTACAGCATATGAAATCAAACTGAAGTAACTGAAATGAATCAAAAAGCCATTTATATAACCTTTTTCTACTATCATTTTACGACTTCAATAAATCCCAGCACAGTATAGTTCTGATGATAAATTTGAGGTGTGTGTTTGGGGTCAGGCTGCTTTGCACCATTCAGACAACAATACAGTACAGTCCCTGGAGAAGCTTCCTACTATTTGCTCAGTTGTTTCATAGCACATGTTGCCATTAAATAGCTGCCCTATGAGACTGAGTGATGTGACTTATGAACATAAACCATGATTGCAGGTGCCCACACAGTCTACAAGACCAACACTTACCACTTTGCAGTTTTCATATACAAATATACATTCAGCATGTAGCAGAGCAAAACATTTCAGGCAGACATGGAAATTGCTTTAAACAAGATTGAAACCATTAATTCAAGTTATTCCTAGTTATCCAACCAGAACTGTGGTGTAAGCTTTTTTATAATCACTGAACTTGCAGCATGTCTATCATTGTACAAACAAACTACCTCCATATTACCACTTTTACCTCTTACCTGACCATTATTACTTTCAGGTTTTGGCTTCTCCTGGAAATCTTGAATCTCTTTTCTCATTATTGACATTTTAAGCCCAGATGTCAAACTGACAACAAGAACACCAATAACAGATGACCAGCGTGCACATTCAGTCAATACACCAGGAGTAAATTGATAACACTCAAGCTACCTTTTCACCATTTACTTTGATTGGATCAAAATTGCAAAAATGCACAGATTATTGGCTATCTAACTTTGCCAAAACAACTAGTGAGAAGGTAGCCAAGAGAACAGAGCTCTCTCCATCATTTGTATACCATCGTCCAACTTCACACGTGGTGGAATGTAACCTTCAAATTGGTTGAATGTGGCAAACTCCACATGCGGTGTATGCAGAATCCAATGCGAACTGTGCAACATATGCACTGTGGTGCAGTCCAGGTACCACTGCAGACACAATCCATGCCATGCAAGCATGATGCTGCCAGGGACTTACTGAGCATTGGTTGAGTCCATACTGTACTCCTCCTGATACCTGGATGCAGCACACATGGACACAGATAGGCACAGGTTAGGAGAGGGTAGGGTTGAGAAAGCAGGAGAGGTAAGGAAATGGTGAAAAGCAAAAAAAAGAATGCCACTGCCATTTATTTGCATTAACTTGTATTTTATAGCAGAACACAATAGTTTTATAATCTTAAAGAGGAATTCTAAAAGCAGTTTGTGCACCAGAAAGAAAAATATGGAATAGGTGGTATATTCCAAAACTGATATTGTATTTGGAACATGAGTAAAACTACAACATTACCATTGTCCATTTTTACAGTCTTTGACTGGTGCGACTTTACCATCTGCTTATTCTGTTTATTCCAGATCTGCTGTTAAGTATTCTCCGCTAAGGTTTTATTGAGTTCACATTCACATACAAGTAAATGTTCAAATTTATAGTGAAATTTGTCCTTATCTGAGCTGGACTAGAAAAAAAAATGTTTTCGGAGCACATGCAAGACAAACACTTTACATTAAGTTTTTTAAAGAAAATTTACACCACTTAATGCAAACCACAGGTAATCTGTGACACACCCTCAGCAAAGTTTTATATAAACAGACGATGATAGATATAAAGGGAAGTGTGTAACACTGATGGAGCTGATGGACAAAAAGAGACGTGGACATATTTTTTTAAAGGACTGACACAAAGATAAAGCACTGATGAGATTTAGAACAAACTGACAAACAATCTGTCAGTAACATCTGTTATATTATGAGTGTATTTTTTCTTGTAATCTGAAAACGTGTAGATGTACCAAAAGTCTAGTAAGACGACTCAGTGTTGAAAGCACATCTACAAATGACTTTATTAAAAGTGGGTGGATAGAAAATATTATTTCTATTGATGTTTCTTTGCCTCTAAATGATCAAAGTTGTGAATGTGATACCAGCACACGTGGTATGGCTAAAATGTTATTCCATTTAAGGCTTTCTAAATGGAGTGACCATTAAACACTGGAAGTTGTGAGGACACAAGGGATGACCTAAACCACTACAACAACTTTGCATAGTCAATAAATGATTCCAGAGAAACTCCCAGCTGTGTGATTTCACAGAAGGAAAAAAGGCTTTTAGTGGAATTTCAAAAGATGAATTTCCACAATGTGTTTTCACCGGCAGCATCCTTTACTTGTAATGATTTGAAAACAGCAAACTGAAAGCAAGTATTACTTAAACTTTGTCATTCATGTGAAATGCTTCTTGTGTACCTGAGAGGGTAAAAGAAAAACATTTGTATGATTATCTGTGTGGGAAATTATATATTTTCAAATGGGAGATCAGGCTCATTCAGTTAATTCTGCGGTATTTTTCAACTTCACATCAATAGAAAAAATGACAAATAAAAATAAGTCTTGAAATTTCTAAAAACAAAATTGTACCCTTCTTTTTTTTCTCCTTTCTTTCTTAGCAGGCATCCCTGACTTAGAGTTACTCTTAGTTGACCATTCTGTCTTGTCCCTTTCCAACCCAAACCAGTCGAGGCAGGTGACCACCGTTCCCGAGTCTGGTTCTGCTGGAGGTTTTCCTTCCTGTTTAAAAGGGAGTTTTCCCACTCTATTGTTGCCCACTACCCTGAGCACACTCAGGATGGGGGATTGAATGGTTATATGAACACAGTAATTATAAATTGGATATACTTGACTACAATGAATAAATTAGACTGCGTCTGTAAAAGTGCCATGAGATGACTTTGCTTTAAATTGGCGTTACACAAAAAATGCTAAATTGAATTGAAGTTAATTTAATTTATTGATTTGTTCAGGACACTCTATAAAATGCAAATAAGATGATTGTCATGCTATAACTAAAAGTACAAAAACAACATGTCTAATGCTGATATACAGTGAGGAAAATAAGTATTTGAACACCCTGCAATTTTGCAAGTTCTCCCACTTAGAAACATGGAGGGGTCTGA
>JBAMHW010000012.1:9037143-9050734 GCA_037177495.1 Rhadinocentrus ornatus
CAGACCCCTCGAAGATTTCTAAGTGGGAGAACTTGCAAAATAGCAGGGTGTTCAAATACTTATTTTTCTCACTGTATATCCATTCTGAGTTTTTTTTGGTTTGTGTTTTTGTTAAATGATAAATTGTCCAAACGTTACCTGGGTCTATTACTTTCATAAAAGTTTTTTAAGGAATATTATACATAATATATTTTAACTATTCTTTCAATAACAAGCTAAGTGTTTGGTCAGTGATGAAGCAGCTAACTTTTTTTAAAAAAGTAATGTGTTTTCTACTATGTGCTTGTTATAGCTTTCAGCTACACAACAGTTTACATAATCTTTTTGATTTTTTTGTATCCTTGTACTTTAATGGATACATTCGCTTAACTGTGCTTTGCTAACACGCCAGGCAGTTCCTTTCCTCCTTCATCCAAAGGATGTCAATTCCATGAATTCCAAAAAGGATTTAAACGTTTGATTGGTCAGATCACAGGACAAATCCACTTGGTTTAACTCAAATAAATTTGGACCCAGAGAAGAAAGAAGCATTTCCAGATCTCAGTTATGTGCTTTGAAAAAAGAAAACAAAATTCACAAACTATTTTCCTGCACAATCTTTTGCAGAAGGGAAACCCCTTCTCACATAAACCTTTTTTGGTTTGTTTTTCTAAGTTTCGATGTCATCTTGTTCAAAATGATCGCATACAGTATAGTTAAATATAAATAAATATATAGAAACAATAAATGCCTGTTTTCATTTCACACAAGTGTTTTTGTTACATTTTCAAACACAAGTGGCAAAGGATTTGCGTGCTGCATTCCATTTTTATTCTTTTTTTTAAGTCAATGTCCACATTTTATTTAAAAACAAGGGACTTGCTGGGTGTGAACTTTCCCTTCAATTTCTATTCAGAAGTATTGCATAGGAAGTGACTGGTCTGTTGATATCACGGATATTGCACATAACAAGCACATTAGCTACAATGCTCTGATTGCATTGGCCATTTAGTGGTGTTCTGACTGCACTTTAATGAGCAATAAAGATGCTATCTAGCTGCTAAGTGCTTAAGCAGTTTAGAGGCTAAGATAACCATATGCCCCCTTTAACTCCATTAGCTTACAACAGATAAAGTCAGCATACTGAATGTTTCCATAATAAATCAAATACATTTTTTAAAATGATCATATTTTGCAGCAAAATCATGCTGTTCTTACTCTAATTCACAATAAAGATACGGATTGAAAAGAAAAACTTTCTCACCTCCCTGGTAGTCGTCTAGAATCACAGGTCTGAGTTGAAACTACTGGGACCAGAACTTTCAAACCATGTTTCCAATTACATCCACTGAGAGCTGCCTTAAAGGCTGATCAGTATGAAGTGGGAAGACATGATCGCTGCAGCCACTAAGGATGAAAGGGATTTGTAGTTTTCAGTCTTATTTTTGACCTTTAGCAGCAGCTTGCTAACACTAAAGTTCCCTGTCACGCTACACAGGCAGCTCAAGCTCCCCTCTTTAGCACAATGAGGACAATAAGATAGAAATAAAACATTAACAACATCAGTTTGTGTGGTTTTGCTCTGCCTAGAATAGGCTACTTGTACAGTAATAATTTTATGAAGGTTCCCTCCCTTCTTTTCACTTTGACCACATAGTTTCCCAATTTGTGAATTGATGCTTTTCATTCATTCATTTTTGGTCACTGATGGAGCTGTCTGCAAGCTATTTAAATGTTAAAAACATGGTAATCATAGTTAGGGGTGTGCAAGAAACCATAGCAACTTTAATTAAAAAATTTCTTACTAAACTACTGTGAGACTTTATTTATGGTTAAATTAACAATAATGATATATTTTACCTTTATAATTTACATAGCATATCATTTGTCCCAGGAACCTCATTTAATAGCATCATTAAACATCGGGTGCTCAAATCAAACATTTAAACATTTCTAAACCCCAAAAGCAAACAATGTGACTTGTAGGTTGCACAGAGATCCCACTTCTACCCCATCAACTATTTCCTAGACACACTGTGGTAACTGTGTCATCCAGTAAAGCCAAAACTATACTTTGCTTCTGTGTTTTCATATTGAGGTGAAGGTGCTGAGTAGACAAGACTTTAAGATGAAAAAAGTAAACTATAGCAGGGCAGCTTGTCAAAAATAATGACAGAGGTAGTGAAAGGCTCCAGCTTGTACTGACCTGTCAGCAAATGGTATAAAGTCTACGCTGCATAGTGCAAATCTATTTTGACCCAGAGAAACTTAAATCATCCTGTGAAAAATATTGATGTTAGAGCCTTGAGAATATATACTAACAACCCGTGCTGGTGTATAAAATTCATTATATTTTTGGTTAATCACATGTGACCACAAGTCAGTATCCTGTATTTATAAAAAAAAAGTGTATAATCAATCTGTTCTTGATGCTCTTCCAAATCTCATTTAGTGTATTAACGGGCTACAGTATTTTGATGTCAATACTGCTCTGAAGATCCTATTTACACAAACACTAAGGCGATTCTGAGGTGCTGTAAATTGCATGAAAAATAAATTAAGTCTTCATTGTCTGTGCTACTTTGTGAGCCAGACCATTGATTCCTGTACTCGCACCACTTCCTCTTATTCTGGAGCCAGCTGGACACAAATCCCACGCTGATCACATTTCACAACCTAGAAAGCTCTCGTACTCCACGCCACATCCCATCACTCTGTAGGAAACAGACTGGAGCTAAAAAAAACACACTTTCAAATTTCCGAAAGACTTCAACAGCACGACAAAAAGATGACCGCAAAGGTAGACACTTCATTTATTTACATATACAGTCAGCTCTTACTGCCAACACACGGCTACATCGACCACGATAGCGTTCCAAATCTGGTTGCCCTGGGCAACAGGCCAATGGATACATTAGGTTTTACAACATGGGCCATTTCAAGACGTTGTGTATTATATTAGTAGACCTTCTTTGCCACAACCTATATTGTTTAGTCTGATTAAACTGGCTGTCAGGCAATCTGATATTATTTCAATTCAGAACGGTTATCAGCTGACTTGCTGCACCTAGAGCACAGCAGCAGTACCAAGTGTCATCCTCTCACATGTCAAACCGATTAAGAAATGTCAGTCTGTAAAGCTGAACAGTCATTATCACAATGTCTCTACTTTTAACTGTTTATCTGCCTCTCTGCCATGATCACCATTTACGTCACATCTAAACAATTAGCTGGTATTTGCTAAAAGAAAGCAGCTTTTTTGACCATCTAAAGCTTAAACTAATATTTGCTGTTAGAACTGAGATGAACTTAAACAAATTATGGTCGTTAACAGTCTCCAAATAATATAAATTCTAAGTTTTATGTATACTCTGACCTGAAATATCCTTTACATATGGAGACTATAATAAATGAAAATGAAATCAAATAGAAAGGTTGGCCTGTATATGAGCTTCAACCCATGATTGAGCGATCCTGCTGACTTTTTTGGTACAATTTATCTGCATTCTCAGAGCAATCATAATTCTACTAACTCTTTCAACAAACAAAAACATCCATCCATGTCTGCCATCTACAGATACATAGGTATATGTATTCAGTTTCCAGAAAAACTGTTTATTTTTGCTGAATATGTGCGTTTTTGTAATGAAACGTTCAGATTTCTATCAGTTAAAATTAGAGTGAACAAGGCAGAGCTATAATACAAGATACAGTTTAATGCTATCTTAATACATTTTCCAAACAAATAATGTAATATCACTGTCAACAATGCATATTTTCTGTGTGAAAATGGTGTGTTTAAGCACGTTACTTCCCCTTAAGTGTGAATATGGACAAGAACTACATGTATGGGAACTAAGGAAGCGAACACACTGCACCATCAGCATATTGGCAGTGCAGTGCAGGTTTCTGAAGCTCTGCCAAAAAAGCACAACCCCTGTGTTTTCAGGAGAAAAAAAAACTGTAATATAACTGGTGAGTACCAATCTAATACCTAAGTCACATTTTTTTTCTCTGAAAGAGAAAATGAAACATGTTTCCCTCAGTTGTTACACATTTCCCATGTTCCACTAAAATAACATCTAATTAGGAGTGACAGAGATTGCAAGCAGATTTTTATATATTTGTTCATGTATATGATGAAATATATCACAGTATTTTATTTAAATATGAAGGCATGTCATCATGATCTCATAATGGTTTGCATAATTATGACATCAATCTGGCTGTGAAAAACTACCATAAATAACTTCACCTTCTAATGACATGGTGCACTAAAATATCTTCTTTGCAATAAGAACATTTTATTAAACTGTTATGTGAATGCAGCATCCACTGACTTATGTAATCACTACACACTGCAGCCATCAAAGCCAACTGATTTCTGAGAGAGAAATGACTAACTACAACAACGTTTGCAATAGTAATGATATTTGGATGCAACTGAGTCAGAAAAAGTGACACAGGTTGCTCAAATATTAAACAGCGGGGAAATACAGTCAATAAAACCCGGTGCGTAACGCTCATGGCAGTCATACTCATGTAGGTTTACGTGGACAATGCCAAATTAACGGGCCGACAGCTTCAACAGTAATGGCACAACTTTTAGGTATGGATAATTACGAGTTAAGCAATAAGCAATGTTTGAGGAACCATGCGCACGCATCACCACTCGTGGATACTGCATGAGGGAAAGCGAGCTGCATTGTCAAACATGCGGCTGTGGTGCGGATCTGCGGCAGCTACCTTTGGCCGGCATCGCTTCCAAAAGAGCCCATGGTCCGGAGAGGATTGGAGGGATTGACCCAGGTGGGCTCTGGGGTTTTCTGCGCGTCTGTCTTGACGTCTGGGTCAATCTCCGAAGGCGAGGGTGTCAGTTTCGCGCCTGCCATGCCTAACCGGAGTGTTACCTCTCCAACAACACGATTCCTCCTCCTCCAGAAGTCAGAGTAGCTTCAATTAGCGACTGACGCCGCCAGAAAACCGCATCCTGGACTCACTGGTTGTGCAGGAAGGCGGAGGGAAAGCGTATTCCTTCCTGCCGCATCACACAGGCATCAGACATACTGAGGGAATAATCGGCTTGTCTCAATGTTATGTTATTATGAGTCTTCCTCCATCCCTGATGGAAACACAGAGGACTCACTGAATCCAGAATGCACACGTCGTCACGATGTAACGTCAAGCGCTCAACCAACCCGACGGGCTCTCTAACCGGTTATATAAGGAAGATGGCCAAAGTTAATAGTCTCGAGTTCTTTTGAACAGAATAAGAAATTGTTCCTCATCCTCGTGTCCACCACATCAGCCGGGATTTCTTCAGATATGCTTTGCATTGCAAACATAAATATAAAATCTAACCTTCCACGTGACGAGAATATCTCCTATCCTTGTTTGTAGAAGGGAGTAACGACAAACCACAGACAAAGGAGCAGGTGGCTCTTGTAAACACTCCATGGTATGATCATGCTGCTTTGCATAGAAACACAGGACACCTGTGCAAACGTCCTGAGACAATAGCAGTAATAGGCAGTCTGTAGTTTAATAAGAAAAATAAAATAAGAAAAAACAGTTTTAAAACCTAATAATATCCAATGAATCAATCTGATTTAATTTCACACAATCAAAGACTGATGTGGAATACCTCCCCTGATTGGAAAAATGAAATAGACTTGGGCTGCTGAGGGATGTCCCACAATACACTGAGCACTTTCTTCCCTTCTCATTTCTTTGCTCTTTATTGTTTATGCATACATTTATAATAGTATTGGCATCAATAACTTGTATTTCTCTTCTTTTCTCTCAGCTGTCTAAACGTTGTAATACCTGTCAATCCCTCTCTTTCCCACCCTCTCCCTCAACCGATTGAGGGAAATGGTCGCCCTCCCTGAGGTGGGTTCTGCCAGACTTTTTTCCTTCCACTGTCGCCCACCGCCCGTGCATGCTCAGGATAGGGGATTGAACCAAGGACAATAATATAATTACCATTTTTTCCTTACCTAGGTGATTATTTTTTATGAATTGGCTTGCATGAACACAGATTTGTTGTAATTGGTTTACAATGAATTGGCTTTAATTAATTATGTATGTACAATGCCTTGAGATAACTTTGTTGTCAATTGATACAACACAAATTAAGCTGAATTGAATTGAATTTGAGCAATCAGATTATTCAAGTAATCATGTAGACACTATTATCTGATATTAGATAACATTTATCTGATCATGAGAAATTGGATTAACACAGTTAAATTTCTTCCCAATACTTCAATGTGTTAGTGCATGTAGACCTGTTCATCTGATTTATTTTATTTTTTTATTAATATTTTTTTTACATCTGTGCATGTGCCAAGAACTGTGTCTCTTTATTCCTTTTAACGCCTTGTGTCAAAAAGATGGAAGCAACACAGTCACAATGTGTGCCTGACACAAAAGTCAAACAGTGGTGGGCAGCAGCAGGAAGTTGGAGTATAAATGAAGTTAAGTTTCATGTGTCGTCTATTGCTCCCACAGTAACACAGCTAATGGTACTGTGGGCGCCATCATGTTCAAGAAAGACTGGATGATTTGAAATGAGGAGGAAGTTGGGGTATTACACCACTACGTTTGTACGTACTCTTAAATAAATCTGATAATGGACTGGATAATTTAGAGAAGGGATTTTAAAATATATTTCAGAAATCCATGCAGATGTGTCAGATCTGATTTTTACAGATAACCGATTTCCACGGTCATGCAAACAGCTCAACTTTACAGTTCTATAAAAAGCTGTACAGAGTCTGCAGTTGCTCTTCAATTCATGGGGCTTGTTAAATAAACTGGTGAATCTTATTTACATGCAATCTACATGAGCATACAAATTATTTACACATGCCAGGTTAGGGAATATCACCTGTTATAATGAAGTGACAGTGTCCCTCTGACCCATTATGCCTCCCTGTGTTTACAAGTGTAGTGTTGTAGGAATAAATTAATATAATGAAAACATAATTTAAATGCACATCACGCTCTTCAGACTAAATCATTAGTTGGCAACTTTTGCCTGCCAATGTTCTAGAAAAGCCATTACAGTTATTATTTCTCAAACCCCAAAAGATGGCTATCATGTCTCAGGCCCACTGATTGTCATGTGCTCACTGCGCTGCTGTTTGCTTCTAATGATGCCAGAGCAGCCACACAAGCTGAACTCATACTAATGCATTTAGGAAACACATGACACACTGCACATTCATTAAAGATGACATTTTGAGTTCAGCCTCCAGGAAACACATCAAATCATCTGTTAATAGTAACCTTGGGATTAGAGAGGTGGCTCTGCAGGGACATACTTAATCCAAAACTGGATATGGAAATCTGGAGGTAAAAGAACAACATAATTCTCAAATTTTCTTAATAGGTAGGCATCATACATGTGGGATATTGGTTTAATTCTGATCTACTGAAATTCAGAGAAGGTTGACGATAGGCAACCTAAAAGAAACTGCATATATCAAACATGCCTCAAGAGGTCAGTGTTTGCAACTATAGTTTGTTTTCAGTTTACATTTTACTGTTTATTTAGCAGTCTCATACATCATTCTGGCAGAAATCCCGTCTTTATAAAGATAGTATTTACTGCAGAGCTTTGTTTTTATGTGGCTGTGTATGTTCGCTTTGGATTTAATGGCTTGCATTTCAGCAGCACAAACTACTATAAGTACTGTGACATTGAAGCTAAATATACCACTGGTTCTTTATTGGTTCAATTTTAACATTTTATGAGCAAAACATAAAGCCTAGATATTTTTTTAATTTTCAAAATAATGTATAGGAAGACACCCACTAAAACGGCACTATAACAAGAATGTAATTTTACTAGGCCAATAGTCACCCAGCCACAGCAGTATAAACGGTTTGTCTCCAAGAAATTAGTTAAGGAAGTTAAATTGTGTCAAAATGTAACTTAAATTAGATGAAAATTCTAATGAGTACAGGTCAATAAAACAATTTACCTCCTTTGTTCATAAAGAGCTGTAACACAAAATGACTATGTTACTCGGAAGAAAGGAAAGAGTCTACTTGTGATGCCATTATTGCAATTTTCTACTATAAGTTAGGATTTTTAGGATGTAAACCCACCTCATAGTTGTAGAAGCCCCATAATGTCTGCAGGGTTTGTTTTGACAATGTCACAGACTGTCAAATCTGTTGTGATTTAGAAATAGTTTCTTTATCTTATAACACTAAGTGGCCACTACTGAACTGTGTATTTGGGACTAAATCCCTTTTCCTTGGTTTAACTATTTACACAGCCCAATTAGACGTTTATTATTTATGACATAAAACAAAGTATTTCTAGAGTAGGAAGCCTCATCTTTCATGGAGGTTGCCACCACAGAAACAAGTTTTCCAATAACTTTCAATTCCAACTTTATTGTTATCTTGATTAGATAGGATTGTGAATGTACCATGAATTAATTATAATTCTGTAAAAATAATATATCAAATTAAATGAATTTATTTGTATATATTTTCAATAAGTTAATATAATACCCAAATGATTCTGATATTAATAATATTTCCAAATTTAATCAATAATAATAATAATTGATTAATAAAAATCTCATTCTGCTTTGTGTATCCTCCACTCATTTATAGATGTTAAAAATTCACACATTTACTTTAATTTGTTATCTTATTTACTCATTGAACGTTCAAATAAATATCAGTTATTCAATGTTACACTGATTTCCATTTTATCAATTTTCAAAAGTATTAAAAATGTAGACATCTGATTTTCTAAGTTATTGGCAAAAGAACAGATGTTATATTCACACTCTAGATTGGCATAAGAATCAATTTGTACATTAAATTTGATGTTTAAACATTAAATGGGCACATTCCCCACTGAGGATGTTCCATTTCATATTTTTGGATACCTCTATTTTAAGCTGCAAAATGCTTGAAAAATACACACACATTTAAGGAGTCTATAAACACATTCTTTACTTATGTCGATTGACCTCCTTTTTCGGTGAAGAGCATTTTTAACTCAATACAACCAAAAGTACTCTAGAGGTCTGCTGTATAAATGCCGGCGGCTGCATAAGCCTGCTTCAGCTCACCAACGAAAGCAGCCATAAAAAAGAAGGAGATGAACAGATAGAATAAGAACATCATGAGAGAGATGTAAACCTATTAGTGACACAAACAGATGCAGAACAGATTGGAGCACAGCGACACTTTGTGGTAAAGTGGAGAACTGCAGATTATGTGATGATCTAATAAAAGTATCAGCAAAAAAATAAAAAATATCCATCAGCTGATGCTTGCTGCATTGTTCTGTATAATAAATGACAGGTGGCAGTATAGCTCTGGATTTCCTTTTACTGTAATGCAGTATTATTTCACTTTTTTCGACTGCTGGGATGAAATGAAAAGAAAATGGGAGAAAAAACTAATTTCTGACAGAGCTGATATTTGCAGCACTGTGCTGGGCAGAGCCGCAATGTTGACGTCTTACTGTGCTAGACAAAATGCAGCTCAGGGCACTGCTGGAAGACACAATATATTATACAATGTGAACATGGCGGACACGGATCTGATCACACCAGGAGCCAGCCCACCCATGTCCACGGAGGCTGTCACCACAACCCACCAGATCAGGGCAGGCCAAAGTCCACACCACAGCCGGAGGGCTGCAGTGCCTTGACCCCCAGCCATCCGCACAAGGGTGATCACCATTGTCAGAATATGTGCTACTTAATTCTCAAGTAATTCTAGGTTTGAAACAAACTTTTTGGGAAGACCAGAGAGCAGGCATTACAATATCTATTCTATTAGAAATAAAAGCATGTATCAGCATCTCCACGCTGTCAAGAGTGAGAGGAATGGGCGGACTCTGGTGATGTTTTAAGAGGAAAAAATCTTGTCTTTGTTACATTTCTGATGTGGGAATAAAATCCAGCTCAGAATCAAACAGAACACCCAGGGAAACGTACAGATTTAAAAGAAATGGGTTCTTTTTCATGTAATAGATGTTAGAAGGATTTGGTAACGCTCGAAGTCAATGGGTACATATGTACTTTTATGTTAGTGTTACATATCATGTCAAGTCACTATGTTCATTTTTCTTCCTTTGTAAATGCATACTTTATCACAATTGTTAAAAAATGAAACAAAATAATACTCCAGCTCCAAAACATGCATTTAATGAAACATAACAAATTTTTTATTTTATTTTATTTTTTCCATAAAAAGGTGACATACTGTAATTATATTGGCCTTTAAAAGAGTTAAAAAAATTTGAATTATTACATATTTGGAAGATGTGATAAGGAGTGAAGCTGATTGACTGATTTAAGCCCAAAAAAAGAGTGGAACTTTTTTGTCCCATTAATACCCCAAATGGTTGGAAATTATGAATCTGATACGCAAAACTAAAAAGTTTGGCTGTAAGTATACCATAATACATTTAATAATATGGGAAAAAAACTAAACTCATTTAGTTTTAGTTTTTGTTGCTTTTTCCCATATAATAAGTGACATACACTTAAACTGGCATTTAAAGGGGTTAATGTAACAAAAACAAAGTTTATTGAAAAGTCTGAGGAAAAAAAATCTTTAATGTTGTAACAGCCTTTTTTTTAAAGATTTTTAAACAATAAAGATTTTTTTTTGTCCTCTAATGACTCGAATGGGTAGTAGATTAAAGCAACCCACAAGGGTTAAGATGTCCAAGTTACTGGCTGCTCCTCAGCTCATGCTTCGTGCAGCAGAAAGGCGTTGAGAGCTGCTGTAATGCTTCCACTGTCAAAACATATTAAGGCGATGAGCTGGCACTGCTGTGGGTGAGATGTCTGCCTGTGCACATCATTTCCAAGGAGGAGAGTGACACACAGGTTTACACACAGGGAAAAAAATGCCTTCATGCTTTGCACACATATATATGTTTGCTTCCATGGCTTTCAATTTGCCAAAGCGTTTGTGCAAAAAAGTTCACTATTTATAGCTTATTAGTTTGTGTACAAAAATAAAGACTGTAGGGATGTTCACTTGTTTTAAAATAACCCAACATTTTATCCAAAATGTAAACAGAAAAGTCCTAAACCTTACAAAATACTCCTTCCTCTGTCAAATCATATCCTTCAACATTGTTCTGTCTTAAAAAAAAAAAAAAAAAAAAGATTGAGATCATACCGCTATTATTGCAGTAAGAAATTTTTTTCCCTTCATATCTCCAAGACAAAATTACAATTTCCCCTGTAAAAACTCCATGGAAGCATGCAGGGGTTGTTACTAAACTACATTAATAACAAATAGGCCATTTTCGACTAATTCATGAATAAAACAGCTGCTCACAGCGTGATGCTGTGCCAAAAAGAAATGGTACCACTGTCATCATTTGCATAAAGTGAGACAATCTAATTGTATCATCTCATTTCCAAACAAAATATGTATTCTTTTTAAGTGAGTAAATATTTTATAATGGAATTGAAAAATGTCTTCAATCTTATTAGTTTTCCAATTATACCGTGACTCACTAATCAGACTAAGTATTGATTTTTGTACCTCAGCAGTGAAATAATGGCTCACATCACCATTGGAGAGAAATGAGATTCTTTCTTATTCTTCCCATAAAGCAGGAATGTTCATAGTTATATTTAAATAGCAGCTCACAAAGATTCAATGCCATTCGTTTTTAGTTTTTGGCATTTGAAACATACTTTTAAGAAAGTAACATACGAGAAAAAATATTTGTCATTTTCAATGCACATGAGTGGGTAGAACCAGTTATAAAGACTAGACAACAAAATATCAGACTTACACAAATTATATAGGTCAGTTTGACTAAACATGGAATAACCTTTACTACAAGATTACCCACAGATTAACAGTAATGTTACGTACACATAGATTGTAGATGCAGGCCATGTCCACATAGAGACAAGTTTAGGTGTATCCAATTAAGTTTGTTTTTATCATTGGGATGTTTCATCCACATGAAACTGGCATTTTGGGAGCCTGAAATGCTATTTTTTTAAAAACTAGGTCACAAATATAAAAAATGCCACTGTTTTGTATCCGTGTTTACAACTTGTACACATCTTTCCTGAATCGATGCCCACATAGGCCCACCTCTCCCTTGACCCGTTTACACGAACTCTGCCAACAGCTACAGCAATGGTGTATTTCAGTGTTGCGTTTGTGCTGCAGAAGCTACTGAGCATGAAGCAAGAGCTCCCCCTCATCATCAGCCCATATAAAATGTCTTTTTGAATCTTGACCATATTTTTCGTATGTTTGTTTACATTGCACAAGTTTGATCCGCTCCATGTCTTACTTCTGTGATAACAGAAATACAGTGCTTTTTGTGTAGACACACATTCTTTAAAACTGTTGTCTTTTTGATTCTGTCTCCATGTGGATATAGTCGTAGACAGATAAATCTACTGATAGACTTTAATTTTCAGGCTGTAGCCTTTGCCGTGGGGCCTTTACATGTTGTTGTTTGGCCATCTGCCACGATAATAACATTTAGTTTTGTTCTTCTATTGAATTTAGATGAACTTAAAAAAATTAGAAAGCATAATCTGATTTGGTCCCTTGTGTTGTCTCATCTCATAGTAGAAGGAGAATGACAGAGAAAACAAGGAAGTTACAAATGAAACACACATTTACCTAAAAACAACAAAGGGATACTTCATTTTTGGGTAATACCTTCCCTATACTCTTTACTTTATTGAGGACATATTAAAGACAAAGTAAAATAGCTGTGCAGAAATCCAGATCAGCAAAAAAATTGTCTAATATTTTATTAAGGGGACATGCAGTACTCTACTTTAGCACATGTTGCTCATTTCGCAAAGTAGTCGTTTTAAAATATGTGCAGATCTAACCATATCTTCATATCTTAAAATTCCCTTGAACATGCTATATATATATATATGACTAATCATATAATATGTGTAATGTTTTATTACAATAAAAATAAGTGTCTACATAGAAGGTGGAAAAAAAACATCAGGTGGCAGGAAGACAGGTGACTCATAGTCATAACAGGCTGCCACTGGCCTCTTTTCTAAAATAACGCTGCAAATCCATGATCAGTGAACCATGGCAGCTACACTGATTATATTTCATTTTTATAATTGCCCTAGACATGACAAACACACTCAAACAAGTAAGTCAACACAGACAGTGTTACAATACATTCACACAAGTATAAATAAGAGACATAAAAAAATCCTAAATGATTTTTATTTCCTAAAATCAAGATCTACATAGAGTGTCTTTTAAACCATAGGTGCTATTTTAAATGCCGCTTTAGGATTTAGCTCAACATATTTATTCAAATTGCCTTGAAGTGTACAAAGTGTATTGTGCAACTCCTGAATAATCATCTGTGCGACACTGAAACAGCCCTTGCTTTTGTGCTGACAACCTCATTAAAATGTCTCCATCATCACAGTCTCTTAAGTCTTAAGCCAACTTCACCAATGCTAATCAAGCTGCCACCACAACACGCAGGCGTTAAATGGCAAATGCACTAGAAATGTTCTATTCTATTCTACAGTCATTTGGCAGACGCTTTTATCCAAAGCGACTTACATCTGAGAATAAGAACAACACA